>VUJU01002666.1:0-20740 GCA_009835225.1 Aphis craccivora
CTTGTCATTTGGTTGAACCGCTGCACCAATGCACCATAAACCGTCGACTCGTATTCCGTATTATTTAACTCTCCCCGATTTACCATTGAGTGTACAAAACATTGTTACATATATTTATTTATTTGTGACAGTTATGCTGTGTATTAATAACTGTAAATATTAATAGATGTATATTATTTTATATTTATGAATTTTTTTCTAATTTATTATCCTATAAAGTCAAAGTTAATAAATTTAAAAATATAACTAAGTCTATAGGGTTTTATTTTAAGCAGTTTTAAATGTAAACTATTAGGAATAATAATAATGAAAGTAGAAAAGCCATTCTGAATTCGTATATAAATGAGATAAAAGCTCCAGTGGCAAAACAAAATATACTAATGTGTACGTGTTCGTTTATAAATATATGGATTATATACCAATATATGTCCCGTTTCTGTTTACAGCCACATCGTTTACCGTTTTAGTTAGAAAGAGATATTATAATAGTTGTAGAACAAATATTTAAAAGTCTTAATAATGTGTAATAGAAGATATAGATTTTTTTAAGTTTCAGAATTTTTATTTATTATTATAAATCTAAAGTAAATAAATAAATATCTAATCGTTATAATATTTTTTTATTTTAAATTATTCTATACTCAAAAATATTTTTAGTTCATAATGGACTGAATAATATGAATTGACGTAATTAACGAAAATCGATTAATTTTTTTTAATTTAATTTTAACGAGATTTATAATATATTTTTAATATCCAATTAAAAAAGTTATGAATGACCTTTCTTTGATATTTGAGTTATTTGTTTAATTTAATGATATATTTAAAAATTTTAATTCATTTTATAGAGTATTATTTCAAAAATTAAAAATAATTATCAAAAATAACTAATAGGTTTTAAATAATTTTGCATAGTATTTGTATTTTATAGCTAACTTGAACATTTAAATGTAATTATGATTAAAACTGCAATGTTCAAATTTCATGGTAAGAACACACTTTGAACTTTTAAATAGTGTATTTATTAATGCATCAATATATGTTCATATGTAACAATGAACATGTTTAAATGTTATATTCGAATAACTTTTCTGTATGAACCTTTATTTACATAATTAGATTAATATTAAAATGCAAATATATAAAACTATAAAATGGATTATAAGATACAAATACAGATGCAAAATTTATTTCATCGTCTTTTGTAGGGTAAAATATTCAGGTTTATAAGTTTTAACCAGCTAGGTGTAATATATTTTTTTTGATTATCTAATCGTCAATATCAATAATCTTCATACTAGATTTTTACTTGTTTAAGTGAATATTGATTATGTTATTTATAAATTTATTTTACATTTTATTTTTCTACAAGTGAAGTTGGTCCACATTGTATAATTTTTTTGTTGAAATTATTGATATTTAAAAATAATAATGTCAATACATTCAATATAATATGAATTTTTACCACAATTAAATTTAAACTTATTTAAATAAGTACCTATTTTTAGAACAAAACAATCAAAATTTACTTAACAAAATTACCATATTATTGTCTACATTATGTTAACAAACTAACCATTTATTTCTCAAATATATTTGTCCTGAACAAATAGTTTTAAAAAAAATGTCAGCGCGACCGTTGAAATCTTTTGTCGATTTCATCGTTTATTGTATTACATTATTTTATTTTAAATCGTAAAACAATACGGAGTGATCGTTTTAACACAAATTTGTAGCAATTTTATTCTTAAAAATGTTTTTAAATTCACTTGAAATTGCATTGTATTTTCTTTATTAGTATCTATTATTTCTACCGTTTCGATACGATTTTGTTACAAACAAATATCACCTTTTAATAATTTTAACTCCTTATTACACTGCCTTGACAAATTATAGGTATAATTTATTATATAAAATAGTATTTACTGTAGTTTTGGCAGTTTTGTTATCGATTATATTTAAATAAAAAAAAATTGGAATTATGTAAGTTTTTCTATTAAATTCTTAAAATCTTAACATTTGAATTATTCTATAGTTGGCTAAAATTATTTCTTTAAAATTAAACCAGAAAAAATAAATTTTGAGTAGGTATAAAAATAGCTCAGCATTTTTGTCTAATATTCATATAACGTAGAAATGAAAAAATTTCAAAAAAAAATAATTTATATCGTGTAGTATACCTACGTATATTTTATTCATAAATCTGTAGTTATTGATTATTGTAACTTTTTTGTTCCATATAAATTTTATATAATCTGAAATATTTATTTAGGTAAACAAAAGAATGATAGTATTTTTCTATTTTGCAAAGTGAATATTATATGTTGAATAAAACAACTGATCATTAAAAACATATTATATAGACCGTAAAGTTAACAAACGCGTACATGCGTTGTGAAATTTAGTATTTACAGCTATTTTAAAGAAAATTCCCTATAGTCCAATGGAACAAACTATTAAAACTCGTATTTATATTTTACAAAACAACGAAACTCTCTAAGAAGAACATCACCCCAAAAATATCCATAATAATATTTTACTTTGTATTTCTGATATAATAGAATAGGGTAGCCGCCGAAAACTTAGTGTTGTAAAAGATTTTTTTTTTGTTTAAAATACGATTTTATGTTACCCTTCTTTTAAGACTAACATTTTTACATCTAAATTTTACGATTTTGACCTACTTCAATAAAACCATATTTTTATAATGACTGATTTCCATAGTATTATATTATATTATGTACATACAAGAATTCCGATAAAATAATTCGTGTATCTGTCTCTACGATATTTTAATTATTTGCAGATAATATACTCATACTTACCACACCATTTCTATTGTCCTTTAATACAATCTAGAGAGTCTATATAATAATTATTTAGGCTCTCTAATACGATATATTCGTACACGAGCATATAAAAACATGCCGAATACTTCTAAGGCCTAACGCTTTATCCAAACGGTAATCATACAAATACATGTTTAAGTTATACTTGCCATAAAACAATTGTTTTCAAAACACTTGCCTAGTTATTTATTTGCTTGTAATTATGATCTGTAGTGAAATGTTTTTTTGTTTTGGAATATTATAATATAATAAATTCAACTAATAATTTGCATAATTTATACACGATATTATGGGTGGTAGATTGATTAAAAAAAAACCACATGCTTCAAGTTTAAAAATAAGTTACTGAGTTTTTTAATATCTCTTTTTATTCAATCTCTCTCTTAAAGCAAGTATTTTTAAATATTATAAATGTTGTTAAAAAATTGTCAAGATGTACTTATGAATGTGATTTTACTTTTTCATTTGGTAGAAAATCCTAAAGTATAATTATTTTATTTATTCTGTTTTTGTGTTCTGTAGACAGTGTAAATAGGGTTAGTATAAAATATTTATCAATAAAAATTATGATGATGTCTACCTACCCTACATGTTATGTTTAATATTATAATTTTTTTGATTTTTTTCTTATACCATGGTAAATTATATGAAATACTAAACTTCAAATTCTGAGAGGTGTTGCCATTTTAATAATATAAAAATCTCGGTTTCACGCGTGTTGAAAACCAATTTAGTAGCTTATAGTTGCCAATAGACAAAAGCTCTACAGTAACTATGTATTTAAGGTAGAGTGCACTTGGAACACACAAAGGCCACACTTAACAAATTGTACTTTCGCGTCGTGAATAACGTAGTTCGTATGTGGTTGGTACATTTCTGTAGTCATTGGTTCATGTACAATTTACACACGCATGTGAGCACACAATATTTATTTGTTCGAGTATCGTAGTTTATTTGTGTATTCATTTTAAACAAGACTTAATAAATATCTAAATTTGATATTTAAAAAAAATGTGTTTAATGGAATAAATTTTTATTCTTAAAGTAAACAAGAAAAGATAATAATTTTAAATGGATTCGTTGTAATATGTTCATGATAATATCAAGAGTGTTTGTCATTTGGTAAAAGTAGACAAAATTTTCATAACTTTGAGGAAAACACTCTTAGGTTTATCATGTTTACAAGCTATAGTTAAATTCACTAAAAATGTAAAACTTCTTGTACTTGCACTACTCGTTACTATAACTTATATTTAATTTAAATCTATAAAGTACCTATCATTCTGACAATAATATTGTACAGTGTTTTAAAAATATTGAAAAAAGTTAAATGCTAAATATTTATCGAAGATAAAAATTAAATACAAATAAATTATGAGTTGAAAATAAATGATTAATCAACAGTTAATTTTTTTAACTTCACAAAGTTTTATAGAAAATAATTCACACTATTTTTGACATACTCTTACTATAGTACCATCTTATGTACTTAATAAATATAAATTAACGGTGAAATTTTAAAACGCGCTACTATGTTATTAACAGATAAAAAAAAAATATCATACTATCCATTAACATCTAGCTGGGATGAAAAAAAAAGATTTTATGATAAGTAGTTTTTTTTTTTTTTTTGAGTAATCTCATGTTTTAAAATTTAAATCAACTCCGCTTTTCCATTTTGTAATGTTCTGTTTTATAAACCCAACTACGATTATTACCATCACGATATCTTCATTAAAAGCGCTGTTTTACGTTTTGTCTCGATCATATGTAAATACTTTTAGCAAACCGTAAAAAATACAAGAACATAATATAAAAATACACGAAATGGTGAATATTAATGTTAATATACTTTTATTGTGCACGATGCTCATGATTTCTACCATAGGCCAATATGGCATTCCAAAATATTTTTCATGTTAGCTACAAGTTAAACATTTTGTTTATAATAATAAATCATTAAATATCTTATAACGAAAACGAATACTTGAAGAATTAATGTTTTTATAATTATAATTAATAATATTTGTAATTCGACAGTACGGTCTTAGATTATCAAAACGCTGACTTATGTGTATGTGTATGTGTATGTTATATTATTAATATTTTTATAGCATGAATATAAATATCTGTACAACTAAGTTTTACAAGATACTGTAACTCTTAAACTGAGTTATATACTATCATATTTATGAACTATTTCATTACTTACAATCTTTGACAACATTTCTCAAGGTATTATTATTGAGGTGGTGGTTATCTACCTCACTCTCAACGTTTATCGTGTAAAAGACATCATCAGTATTATCATATTAAAATATTTATTAAGATTCTAAATTTATGACGACTACAGCCTACAGGTAACCGTACAAATACAAAAGAGAACATATTGGATAACGCGATAAAAAGTAATATGTCATATGTGTAATATATTTATTAATTTAAATAAAACCATAACTATTAAGAGTTATAAAATGTAAAGATTGAGATGTATTTAATAAGAATTGCATTAGGTTAGGTTATTTTTAACTTTTGAAACAAAAAAATAATGCATATTTTGATCGATTTTAATGTATACTTCTGTATTATACGTTATGAAGACTTAAAAATATGCATGTATTATATATGTTTCATTGCATACTAACTAAATTGATACTATTATTGCGTATCAATGTATAACATTCAATATAGCAACTAACCAAACAATAAAATAGCGTTGCCAATTTAATAATTTATAAATTAGGACTTTCTATGCAAAATAGTATAGTACATTAACAAGTAATATTAAAATATTATATTCTCCAGGAAATCTATAAAATTAATACTATGAAGCTTAAAATGATTGAATTTATGTATAGGTGATTGTAAATTCCATCTGTACTATTTTTTATTAAAAACAAATATGTAAATTTGTTGAATACACAATAATAATTAATATGTTTATTATACTAGTATAAAATATAATAACATTGTATTATATATTATTTTTGTTGACTTCTTAATGAAAACTAAATACCATTTAACGGTGTGGATTGGTTCATGGTATAAATTAACTAAAATATTTTGAAAATGTAACTTAAATAATATAAGTAATAATAATAATAACAGATATTGATAGTGTACGTAATGGAAAAAAGTGGCAAGTCATCCTTTTAGTTAATATTTTTTGATTAATTGAAAAACAGCTGTATTTTATTTAAATATTCAGTTTTGTTTTTGTCAACTTTTTTTTAATCTAAAGTCTATAAAAATGAGTTTTTATGTATTTTTCATAGTTATAAATGGTTGTTAGAACATCATATGGAAAGTATTTTATTACATTTTCAAATTTTATATTATATTAAAATAAGTGCTTTTAAATTTAAAAATAAATTATTGCGATTTTAATGAATTTTGTAAACATTTAATTTCAGAGGCTTATTAAAAAAAATTGCAGATAATGATATGTTGATATTTAAAAATTTCTGAACAACGTGTGTGAAACCTCGTATTAAATTTTCTAGCTTTTTGTTCATAAAGAAAAAATGTATAGTCTACAAAAAATACTGAAATAAAACTATAAACAAATCTAAAATTTCATTCATATATAAATTGATCAAAAACAGCTACAATATTTCTAAAAATATAGGATGTCTAAAAAAGCTTACACAAATATCTATGGTTATTTATTTTTAAGCAAAAAAAAAAAAAAACAATATTGATTTTGCTGAAACTGCAGGTGTGCAAATATTACCATTTTTCCGTAATTCATTTTTAGTTTGTTCTGATTATTTAAAGAAATATTGAGGATTTTTCACTATTTTACCCCTTTCCCTAAAGTATCAACTAGATACAATACTTTACCAGAAACCACCCTCAAGTTTAAGATTGAAGCATTTTTATTTTTAATGCTTTAAAATGTGATGACATAAACAAACATTTAATTAAAAAAAAAACAAACATCATTGTAAAACTAATACCTATATTCTTTACTTCATTTAAAATCTGTTATATTTAATATAGCTTAAATATATATAGTTAAAGCTCATAAAAGTTATATAGATTTCATCGGCACTAGATATTGAAGTTCTAAGTTTTCAATTTGTCTCGAGACTAAAGTAATTTGTCATGTCACTTACGTGTCATAATTCCAATGTATACTAATTTTAAATGGTTCAAAAATAATTTTCAAGACAAGAACATATCGACTCGGAATTTATTGGAGATGATTTATAGGTGACGAGGCCAAAAGTGTGCACAAAGGCAAACTTCCCAGAACATGATTTAGTAGGCCAGGACCAAGTTTCGCACGAACATGGGTTTAGTTACGAGCACGCGATGTTGTTTGTTGGATTGTTCCATTTATTTAGCTGACACTTACGTCGAAATTAATGGCTAAACATACTTTTTCAGACCGTTAAAATCATCCTGTTATAGTTCAATCAAAATAATATTGTCCTGACATACATTATAATCATTATATTCATATGCGTTAATGATCGGTTTTAATTTCGTAAAAGGCATATTATCTAAAATAACTATTAACATAATTTCATTATCCATCCCTTGTGGCCTGTTTGACAGAACTGCTGCTATTGGATGTAAGCACTACACGACTACACGATGTGAAAAGTTACAATTTCGATCAATACCTTATTACACACAATTAAATTTATAAAATATAATAATGAAGGACACTCACACACACACATAAATCTATAAGCGGACACAGATCATTATAATTGTAAAATATTAACTAATACTCTTAGTCGTAATAGTAAATCGTTTGTGTGCAGCAGCAGTATACATAATTTATTCGTATGGTATAAATGCCAACATTGCGTGTTGGTTTGTTGAATTCAAAATTAGATTTTGGTTTGGGTATATCTGATTGTCCGTCGGGATGACTTTCTCCACGCAAATCCGTGTATGACAAACACGATAATGATAATATTATATTTATAACAACAGCAACAACAGTAATAATAATAATGAAATATCATAATTTATCATACTAGATTGGTGTGTTATTTCATCAGCGAGATCTATAATGTTACTCAATGTGTTTTATCCTGAGTACAAACACACACACACATACCATCTACATTTCGAACTTTGTGTATTAATGTGCGAGGAATGAATAGTGTGGATGGACATAACGCATGGGGCGGATTTGAAAAGCCTATTTTAAATCACAATAGTAACCAATTATTTTACGACCTATAATGTTTGAGCATACAAATAACGCAACTGTATACGGTACATTATTATTCTTCTAATATATATTATAGAGAATATGTGTGTGTGTGTGTGCAGTGCGTATGTGGACAATATATTATAATGTAATGCAAATGACAGAGTATTGCATATATAAGACTTCATTTGATTTGAAGATCTTGTCGTCAGAATTGGCAGCTTTTGTACATCAATTAGAATTTAATAATATAGGCATGTCGCGGCAGTGGTTTTTGACGTAATATGTATTCGGCACTAAAGTACAAACCGCACTACCACAACAGTCACGTCGCATTACTTTCTTAATTGAATAATACAATAAAAAATTCAAACGTGTTCTGAAAAGCATGAAATTAATATAATATATTATCAGAAAATCATTTGGAAAAAATTAATAAACCTGCCTATATTAAGCAAGTGTGAACAATATAACAATACATATACAACAAAAAATATCAGTTAAGTTACATAATAACTTAATCTGATAATATACTAGTATAACTGTATCCTTTATATCTAATTAATAAGGCTGGGATTTTAAAGTATACAAACTAATAAGCGACAAAAAAATCACATAATTGTTTTAAAAAAGCAAAAAATAAGCATATTTATTTTTTTTTAAAAGCATGACCAAAAATTAATATAAGCTAGTTATAAAAATTGATTTAAATTAAAAAAATAATTAAGTACCATATTATACTTCCTTAAACTCGCAGTAGTGAAACAAACTCTATTGTCCAACAGAATATTTTCATAGATAGAAAATGAAATCTCTACGTATACTGAAGTGATCGGCGCATACTTCATACAAGAGGTTTCAAATTAAAACACTAAATCTTAAACTTTGAAATGGTCGATATCGATGTTATTGTCATACTGACTGCAAGTTATATTATGTATATCGATAATCTTTATGTTTAATACACTTAATAAACAAGTCGATAACGAAAACAATAATAATAAAATATAACCATTTAGTCAGCATTTTAGGTTTTTACATTTTTTATTAATTAATTTTTTTGTTACAATACAGCATAATATATATATAAAAATCCACAACTGAAATAATTTTTAAAAAAGCAATAATAAATCATAAAAAACATATTTTACATAAGAAATCAAAATAAAAAAATAAAAAATTGGTTTATTTGGAAAGAGAATGACGTGAAACGATTTCTATTTCATATATCAAAAAGAAGCATATTCTTTAAAATCCAAGCCCTATTAATTAAAGTCAAATTAAAATAAAGGTTTATTAGTATGGGATCATGAACAAATAAAATAATCGATCATTCAAACAGAAATAAATCTTTAAATATAGGTACCATACAATAAAATTTATGTTAAGTACACTGTTGTACTTGTACTTGTTTTCCGATAACTTTATTTTTTCCCCGTGGGCTTTGAACTGTCGAGATTCTACATATAGTATTATAATGTATACCAGTATAATACGGTGCTATATTATACATATTATATCGATTATCATTAAATACCGTTCACTCTATAAACCTTAATCGTTCTTAAATAGATAAGCAGATAAATCGTAAGACATTAAATTTGTTCAGCATTTAACTAAGTCTCTAAAAAAATGAGAGTATTAGTATATATGAAAATAATACTATATTACTATATTACTACTTACTATTAATGCTGAATGATTGATACATAGCCAAAGCTAGGATGTTTTAAAATTAATTCACTATAAATGCTATAATCAATAACTATACCTATTCCGTATAATAATAATCTGGGTAAAATAAGTGTATAAAAACGAACAAAAATTATATTAGTAAAAGTAAAAAGATAATAGTAATGATAAATCTAGCACTATTAAATATTAACTCGGATTTGTCAAAACAATATAGTTTATTTATAAATATAACTATATGTTAAATCATTTCCGATACTAAAGAAGAAGGTTGTGTATCATCAAAGGGACTGCAAAATTTGATAGTATTAATCAAGACTTGTATAAGTGTATAAACTATAAACCGTTTCACACCGATTATCTCAACATGGGTAGCAAATCGTAGAGGAAATGTACTTGAATTCCTTTCAAAGTTTGCCAAGAACCGATTTGTAGTAATGCTTCCGTAAACATATTTATTAGAATAAATCACATGAAAACATATTATTATAATTTATAATACTATATGATAGCGGGGTACATTGTCTTCAAATGTATAACCAACGAGCAAGACACTTGTTGTTTTGTTAAATATATTTATTTTGATTATCTATTTCATATTTTTAACTTGTGCTAAAAATTTTATATAAAATTAAAAATTTTAATAAACTTAATTTGTATATAAATGTGTAAATTAAATTATATATTTAGTATGACATTGAAATATAGAATAATTCATCACTGAAAGAGATTACGTCATATATTAATTATTTTTCTCAATAAATTGTTGTTTTTATACATTTATAACATATTATTTTAATTATGTTTTAATATTATTTTATAAAATCTATATGGGAATACATTTTAGATTATTAAGTTATTAAAGTAGGTTGAAATAAAGCAAGATGTGCTGATGTGGCAACATATTTATCAATAAAGACCGCTACACACGCAGGCCAGAAGTGTCCGGTATTTGTCGCGAGTGCGTCAAAGACGGAGGTCTCGATAATACGCGAGTGTGCTTTTGTCAAGGCGTAAATGTGAAATTATAAATGTGTATATATATTGTGCGATAGTTTATTATATAATAAAAATGTTTTCGATAACAATATTTTGTGTTAAACTCTTTCTAATTGTTTGACGTCCTCACCTTAAAAAGTTCTTACAGCGCCAAGTTATACACATTATTACACGATCAAAGGGACGGATGTTAAATAATAAACGTATACTGCAGTATCAGCTGAATTAGTTTTAGAATGGCTTTACAGTGAACGAGGCTAAGACGTTCGATATTTTAATGCGTATTAACGACACATATAATTGAATAATTTTAAGTTTTAAATATCAAGTTTAACTATAGTTTGAAAAAGAATAGATTGTATTCTTAAATTAATAAATCTTAGATTTTATATTAATTTATTAGTTATTTTAAATTATTTAAAAATTTGATAATTGTATTACAATAGATATTTTCTATATTTTATTATTTATATATTATTTGTTTCAAATTTCGTATTTAATATATTTTAAATTGTCATAATTTTTATTTAAATATATTTTAAGAAAATATGTGGTTATTGTGGTTGATTTGTATAACTATAAAAACGTATTTAAAAATCTTTGTTCTAGTGTAAAAAGTTGTGAGCTTTTATGTAAAATAAATATCAATACATTTCGATCAAACTTTCTTAAACTTGTTACAGCTTGAAAATATTTTGATTTAAATGATACACAAATTTAATTTTTAAAAACATGTATTTTACTTTAAAAACGTAATTTATTCATGATTTAGTATTTTAAAAAGTTTTAATTTAATTTAGTTGTTGCATATTTTAATTTAAATGATAAATACTGAATGCCATTCTTTGTAAAATGATAAAATTATTATATAAGTATATCTACTTAAAATATTATGCGTTAAAAAAGAGATACATTAATGGTCATTTTATGTTACAGAGTACCACGGATGATGAATGATAGTTTTATGCAAGAAAATGTATTTGACTTATATAATGGAATATAATAACTATAATAGACTAAGGTATTTTCATTATTGTACATATTCAGGAACTCGTCTATTATAATATGTTTTACAGTTTCTCCGAAAAATAATGAATTTAAATACTTTGATAATAATGTAAAATACAGCAGATGTTTTCAATGTTTCATTGTTTGTTGTTAATTATAGTGGGGTTTTTTTTATTTATAAATATTTTTAAATTAGAAAAAATGCATATCAAAGTACAATTATTATCGGAGTTCTTTATTATTCAATTTATAAGATATGACGTCATATTATATTTTTGATTTTTTTCATTTTTACTGCCCTAAGAAAAACCATATAAAATAAATTCACAAATCAGGACCATAACAGTATGACGTCAATACTGTGTAATTATATCAATTTGTAGGGCACGAGGAAATAATGAATACCAAGTAATTTATGTAGGTAGGTAGTTAATTATCAATGTATTATAACAACATCCACAATAAGAGTGTACACAAAATAAATAATAAAATACAATATAATATTTTGTTTTCTACGTATATACTTAATCATATGTTTTATTCTATAAAACATTCATATAGAATATTATATAATATTATGTAAGTACATAAAAGTTGATTATACTCGGCACAACGCATATTATTGGTGGCATTAATTTAATTATTTTCGGCATAAGGTATTCATAATATAAATCTATAATAGTTTCAAATGGTATTCCATAATATTGTGCTCTCATGTGAATTGATGGTGTCTGCATACCTCACTTCTATCCTACCCACATAAATATATAATAGGTATATATACAATGTACAATATACATGTTGCAATCACGCTGCAATATTGCGGATTACGATTTGGTGGCTAAAGTTAATTTAATGTAAACTTGAATATTCACCACCGAAAGCGAAACGGGTGATTAGATAAATAGACCATTTTCGGTTGTTCGACTCAGAGAGAATTGAAATAAAGGAAGAGACAAGGTGTGACCGATGTCGTCTATGTTGATCATTTGACAAAAGTATCGCTATTATTGTGATTGTAGCCAAAGAATGATTGGTTTTTGTCTATGTGACGAAGACATTTTCAAGATTGCGTTAGCGTGATATTTGTTTTATTTTATCTCTACCGCGCTAGATAAACTAAGTATAAATATCTACCTCAGTGTTGTAATATAGGTATTCTAGTAAAATTGTTCAGACATTTTTTAAAAATAATTTCAAATAATAATTTTAAAAAGTACTAAAACTTAGTGTTTTTTAAATAAACATATTATTTAAAGTAAAATACTTTCTTTTATATTAATTCAATAATATATATATATATATATAAAATGATAAAAGGATTTGCATATAAGTAAAATAAAATACAATGTATGTAAAATAATACGAATTTTCTAGAAGTTTTATTATCATTTAAACAAATTATCCTCTAGAATATATCGTTAGCCATTTCCAGTGGCACAAACTATACGTATAATTCTAAATATCAGTACCTATAATAATAGTATAGGTAGTTACTTTAATATTTAATAGTGGTATGATTATATAGGTATTATCGCTCATCGATTTTATAATAAAACTGGAAATACTACCATGGAGATAAAAATTTCTAAGACTCTTTCTCACGATCGAAATATATTATTTATTTACTTTTTTTGTATGTGACTTAATATAGTTATGCAATTGTACTTTCTAATAGGGAATATAGATGGGACGTTAAGTTACATAAAATAATGCAGTGCACATTCTTTACAAATTATAACGTATGACAAGAAAATTCTAAAAAAACTTTATCAGTTGATTTTAAATTAGTTATATTAAGTTTTTTAACTTTTCATTTAAAAAAAAAATTGAACAATTAGTATATGCTATACCTATACATATAGAAATACATTTTTAAGTTTACGCATTTTAAATACTTTTTAAAGTGATTATCTGTATTTATTTTGTACTTAAATACTTCCAACGAGTATACTTTGTAAGACCACAAGTAGGTGTATATATATATATGTGTGTATAGAATATAGATATTATATAGATAAATGTGGTATTAGTCGATTGTCAGCTTGAAATAGTGTGTACCAATAAATTATATATTCTATTCATATGCATTACCTACTCTCGATGAGTGATCTATTTTAGGCTTAACTGAAGGTCAAGGAATTTATGTTTAACTCGAATTATTGAAGTGGCGCAAAAACTAAAGAAGTCTAATATAACTGCAGTTGTTGCGGTTGTATAGGTATCTGTTAACCGTAGTCACGCTCGCTATTAAGGGTGATTTATAGTTACGTAAGAATCGATACTTTTTCATTTATTTTTATCTACGCTTTTTTTGCAACTAACACTCAGACGTATTTATTTTGACCAAAAATCTTACTCTAAAAGACCATGATTTACTGAAGGATTTCGGATTCCTACTAATTCGCTCAAATTAATTAATCTGGAATATCTATACCTACTGTTGTTTGTCGTCGCATCGCAATACTTTATTGTAGTTAAGTACATTATGTATGACCGATAGAATTTTAAACAAAAGATCGACAAAGAGTGTTATATAATTATTGTGTAAATCAAAATACCCTTAACTAAACCCTTTTTAATTTAATTAATCATTGTTAATCTGATTTTCGATTGTTTAGTTATGTACATAGTGAGATTTTGCTCAATTAACGCTTTTAAAATATCTTTTCAACTGGAATTTAAAATCAAGATAATTAAAATACACCAACACAACAAATTCGTTCTTACCGTATCGTGACGGTAAATGTTATTTAGAGACAGTAATGAAATATTGCAGGAAAAAAAATAATGAAAATCGTTGAATACCATTAAAATACTTTACACAATACGTATTGCTATCCATAACAGCCATCGTTATTCTGATATAATCGCAGCGATATCTGTATGCATGTCAGTTTGACTGAAGTATTGTGGTCCGTGTGTAGATTTTACCGACTCCGGCTATTATATAATAATATTGCACACATTTTAGTATAGGTATATAAATATTAATTATTATTTATGATCGAATTAATTTTCATTTTAACTTTCCAAAAATTAAAAAAAAAACCAAGACTTTTTATTAAAATTATCACTGAATTCAAATACTTAAGCCATAATATGAAATAGGTTTATATATAGTGATATAATAATGTTTTTATAATCATGATTGATATGACGCATATATAGAATAGATATTAGATACATTTTGAAAATGTAAACAGACCGACTTAAGTATAAGAGCAAGCACACAAGTACACGTCATTACAACTTAAAGCCATCAGGTAATAATAATAAACTCCAAAATAACTTATAATCGTTGGTGATAATATATTTTAACGGAGAACGGAGTGTTTTTTGTTGGCTCAGGAATCACAAATTATCCTTTTCAAACAAAATTGAATTAATTGCACGTAATTATGTGATAAACAAATAAACTATTTAATTAAATAGGTAATTATTTCGTCTTTTTTCTTCGTTTCATCACAAAAAAAGAAAAAAAGGTTCTTGTTACAAACGCATCCGGTATAATATAACATAATGTAGTCCAATTAATTAATACCATTTATCAGTGCTCGTAAAAACGTACGACACAATATATATATATATATATATCTCTTCCAAACTTTGGGATCGTGTCCAATCCGATTTCGGTCGTCGTGGGCGATTAGTTTTCGCATACGTTCCAAAAGTGAAATCTCGCGAATCTATCACCACGGGTGGCAGAGAAAAAAAAGAAAGACAGAAAAAAAGCACAAACCAGAAAGTGGCGAAAACAATCGATTTCGTACGAGCCAAACGTATAATATGTATAATAATATGAAATAAAATGCACATTTTCGATGGGTGGGTGTAAGGAAGTGTTGGGGGACTTTGGATGATGTAAAGGAGAACATCCGAGTGTGAGCAGGGCACGAGACCGGAATGAGTTAATTGATTTTCGAGTGAAATCACATAACATTAACGATAATAATAATTGTAATGTCGTCATCGTAGTGATATATATATGATAATATGCACACGTTATTTTTATTACAAACTCGCCGCGCGTAAAAACGGTAATTGGATAAAACGTGATCTGAATTATTGAGTCGGTGGCGACAATATTGTGCGGCCAACAGCTGCGAGTGTGTGTGTTTCAGTCCGTTATAAATGTTTGGTCCTCCAACGTCACCGGCACACTTTCAATTTAACGTCCAAACACACATACGATACGATCACATATATTATATGATATATAATTCGGTACATATCTACGTACATATTATACCGAACACGACGTCTCGTTTGGGCGACTTCATATGATTATTGTTGTTATTATAGTATAGATTATACTATTATTATTTAGTACTATTTACGCTGTGAAACAGTTGCGATACAACCGTTGTTGTATTTTATCATTTAGACGGAATAATATTATCCGCAAGTACGCGTCCGCGTGAACCAATCGTATTGAATTCCGGACGTCAATTATTATACCTATAACAGTATGGATTCGACCAAGTTGAACATTGCTTTGGTGAGTACAACCTTTTTTTTTTTTAATAATAATACGTAAATATGTGTAGGTGTTTTTTTTTTTTTTTTGTTACTATTCACTTCCCCGAGTTTTAATAATATCACATTTAAGTGCAAAAATAACCAAGGATAAATGTATTATATTACCATTATATTCTCGTTTGGCCGATAATATTATCACCTTCTCTGGGGTTATTTACGCCGAAAATACCCAACTGTATATAGTTATATTCAATATAAATATAACATTTATATTTTCCAAATGAAAAATCGTTTCAATTAAATTATAAAATCAACGCACTCCTAATAATGATTTCCCCATATTGCGCAGTAAACAATTTTTATTCGCGATGTTTTTAATTTAACGAACTCTTGTAAATTATGCACTATACAATTGTACAATTCCTCTATTGTCACTTCCGGGGTTTTTTTTTTTTGTTCACGAAAATTACTCGCTATATTATTTGTGTACAAACAGCAAATCAAAAAAATCAAAAATTATATATATAAAATAATATTAACATTTATTCAAGTTTTTTCAACTAAATTCGTTTTTACGAAAATAAACTATATAGGTAGTTGTATAATCTTATTAAAGTTGACATAATATTTTATATAGAATAAGTCCATGGACCTAACGCTGAGAACAGATCATTAAAAGCGTTTTACAATTTAATGACCATACGCTTTTATGATACTGTATAATCGAAAATATGTACGTTAATCAATCAATTTTAATATAAATTAATACGCATGTGTGTTGTGTAGAAATTAATGTAATATTAAACCTATTAACTATATTAACAATTTTTTATTTGATTTTGAATACATTTTAACAATATCTCTAAGAAATTACTATTATATTACATTATAAATGTATTAATTTAATCTGATTTAATAACATAATAATGGAATATACAAAATTAACATTTACACATCATTCATTAAAATAATTTAAATTTTAAATGGAGTATATCCATAATGTCACTAGTTGCCTATTTATACATATTATATTAATTATTCATACTTATTATAGTTAAAACAAAACTAAAACTATGAACCGGGCAATTTTTCACGTTTAATAATATATAATGATTGCAAAAAAAATCGATTGTGAGAAACTAAATTCCACTCTGCCTTTGAAACACGCCGACGGCCTCCCATTTAGTAACAATAATAACTAATAATAGAAATAACAGTAGCGAGACGTAATGGCAAATACGACGCAGTGATGTCACTCATCATGTCATCCACAGTACTGCAGCGGCATTTACGCTTGGACTAATACTGTCAGTGAAAAAACTTTTCGCACGAACTGAATATATTTCGCACTTGGCTACGAATGAGTTTTGGAACTTTTTTTTTCCTGGGGGGTTAGGGACGAAAGATACCATTTAAATTAAATTTATAAAAGTGCATACGAGTATTGTACAAATATGTTAAATAAGTTTTTATTATTATTTTTTTTTTTGCTCCGACTAGGTTTTGTTGCAATTGACTGGAATGTGCATGTGCCAAAAGTTAGGCGCGGTTTACCGGAGACCGGTGATCCCGGACAGGCAGATCGCTCTCGCCCAACAACAGTTCGCGAACGAAGCAGCTCAACAGTCGGTCACTGCCGGCGACGTTTACCAACAGTATCCGGAACAGCAGTACAACTATCCGACACAGCCGTACTACTATCCACCGCAGCAGAAACAAACTTTGGAGAAGCAGCAACAGGCTAGACTGGAACAACAACAGCTCCAACTCCAGCAGTTGCAACAGCTCCAGTCGCCGTATAAGCAACAGCAACAACAGCCTCTGTCGGTCTGGGATTATTACCAGCCGGCCGCGGCGGCATCGTCACAGCAATACAGCAGTGAATACCAACAGCAATTGCAGCAGCTTCAGCAGCAACAGCAATCGCAGCAACAGCAGCAGTACTACCAAACCATGGAGAAACCACTGTTCAGGCCTGCGACCATACCGGTGAACGAGACGCCCGCCGAAGGTCCGCAACAACAGAAACCGAATTTGAGTTTGTACCAACAACAAAACGGAGCGTCGGCCAATCAGCAACTGCCGCAGAACCCATTGGGAGTATATTACTCTTCGGCCGCCGACGTGTCGAAATTTCAATTTTCAGGCAACGGTGTTAGCTATTCGTATTGAATATAATAATGTGTGAATTTTGTTATGCTTTTTTTTTGTTTTGTTTTGTTTTTTTTTCATTAATACTAATATTATTGTTTGTTCTGTTATATTTCCATAATAAATTAATATAAATCAACTCCGTTCGTCGAAACGCTTAAGCCGGAATGCTCTCCTGCACAGTATAAATCGAATTGCGGGCTGCGAGACCCTCCGTCGACACAGTCCTGGTCGCTTGTTCCGCCGTGACCTTTGTCCTTTTAAAATAACTCCTGATCCGATCCTTGGTGCTACTGCGAAAACAATACACAATGTTTAATTAAAATGGAAAAATACGAGGTGAGGGCAGATTGGGTCCACGTGAACTATAGGACAAACGTTTACAATTATATGTACGTTCCAGGGGCGTAGCGTGCATGTAAGCACTGTAAGCACTGCTTACACTTTAAATGAAAGAAAAAATAAATTTGATCAATCACGACTAATAGGTACATAATAAATGATTTTTAAAATTTTAATTTTACTTATAAAATATTTAAGTTATAGCTGGTAGTGGTTTTTGTTATTGTTTATTTGTGTCGTACGCTGTCTACTGATTGCCAACTATTTAAAGAAAATCATCGATTGTAGGTCTATTTTTAATCCATTCTGTATTATGTTAACTGCATAATCATTATACAATACGATATACAGTGTAACACATTCTGAAATTGCTTACGCGCAACTGTTGTTTTCGAATAGTCTATAATGCCATAGTGGGGGTCACGTATTTAACTAGCGTTTGTAAGCACATTTGATTTTGCTTACGCGAGAAACAAGGAGCGACCGTACGTAGCCCGACGCGTTGTAGACTGTAGTCGTTTTTACGTACCTACACTGTCACTGTCATTCGCCTAATAGACTTGAAGTATTTATACTTCAATTTCTTTATTTTCTCGAAGACTCGAATTTATAACATGGATTCATTGGCAAGTACCTCAAATTTAAATTTAAATGATAATAATTATTGTAAATGTATTATTGAACAATTGTTACAAAAATCTTTTGGAACTTACTCATTTTCTGAAAAACAAAATATTATAAATAAGGGAAGACCTACTCCAAAACTTCAAAATTTAAAATCAAAAAATAAAAAAACTTTTCGATATTTTAATTCATCCTATTACGATTCAAATAAATGGTTATCTGGTTGTGAAAAATCTCAAAAACTTTATTGTTGGCCTTGTATTTTATTTTCACGTGAACCAAAAGTTTGGTCAAAATTTGGTTTTGTTGATTTAAATAATTATCATAATTTGAAACATCGTCATGAAACAAATCGTTCGCATATTGAATGTTTAATCACTTTAAAAAAATTTGGTAATGTTAGAATCGAAACATGTCTAAGTGAAGCTTATAAAATAAATATTGAAAAACATAACGAAACAATAAAAAATAACCGTTATGTTGTTAGCCGATTAATTGATGCAACATGTTATTTGGCCAAACAAGAGCTTCCGTTTCGTGGACACGATGAACAAATAACCTCAACAAATCGGGGTAATTACGTAGAATTAATTAATTTGATGGGGACACTTGATCTCAAATTAAGCGGACATCTTTCGACCGCCACTGTTTTTTCTGGTCTTTCTGGAGATATACAAAACGATCTTATACAATCAATTTCTAATGTTCTAATGAAAAAAGTTACATTAGAAATAAAAAATGTTGATTTTGTTTCGATAATTATGGACGAAACCACCGATGTCATATCGAAATCTCAATTATCAATAATTTTTCGATATATTACCCATGAAGGGGTACAGGAAAGATTTTTGGGATTTGTAGACGTCAGTCAAGATCGATCTGCGAAATGCTTAGCTGAACATACTTTTAATATTTTACAAGAATATAATTGTGAAAATAAATTAATAGCACAAACATATGACGGGGCCGCCGTCATGTCTGGGCAACATAATGGTCTGCAGGCGCTTGTTCGATTGAAATGCAAAAATGCAATGTTTGTACATTGTTATGCTCACAAACTTAATTTAATATTAAAACAGTCTGTTGATCACATAAAAGAATGTAAAGTATTTTTCCTCACACTTTCTGGACTTTCATCTTTTTTTTCAAAATCTACAAAAAGAATTTATGCACTTGAACAAGAAGTAAAAAAAAGATTTCCATCTGTCGCCCCAACTAGGTGGAATTATAACAGTAGACTCGTTGAAATGATGTCCGAGTATAAACAAGAAGTATTAAACCTCATGGACACAATTATAGAAAATGGAGAAAAATGGGACAGTGAAACACTATCGTGTGCTAGAGGATTTTTTCAAACGATTCAAGATTTTGATTTTAATTTTTTCCTTTTAATATTTGGTGATATTTTACCTCAAGCAAC
>VUJU01002666.1:20790-34347 GCA_009835225.1 Aphis craccivora
GTACGTTCTAACGAGGAGCGAATGCTAAGAGGTCCACTCTTTTCTGATCCTTTCATGTGTCACTAACTTGAAAATTTGAAAATCAATATAGGTCGTTATTATTTTAGGGAAAAAATATTTATATTCAAAATTTTATATGAGAGATTTTAATGGTTTCAAAAACGTCAGTCAAAATTATTGATTTAATTTAATTCAGCCATTGAAATGACTGAAACATGATTGCGATACTTGAAAATGTTGAAACGACTTTTTGATGATATTATATAATATGACATATTAATAAAAATAAAATCCAAAAATTGATTCTCAGACACATTGAGCAGCTAGATACGCGTATCAGAATAACACGAGGTGGCCTAAGAACGATGATCAAAACTTATTACCTACTAAACATTTATTATAAGTTATTAACTATAGTTGTCCTGTTCATATTAGATCGCATGAGACAGAAACTCCACAGCTATCAATAGAGCCAATGTTGTTAATTCGTGTTAAAACATTTATTTTAGTATAAAAAATATGAAAGTTTTCAAGTAAATCAACTGTCTGTCATAATAAGTAGCCTTTCACTAAATGAACAATATGTGAGTACCGTGGGAATAAAATAATTATCGAGTATTTTGTATTAACAGGTTTCACTGGCAAACGTACAGTGAGGTACATTTAGATTTATTAAAAACGACATTTTTAGTTAATTTGGTTGCATCACAATTATTGAGTATGAAAGTTTCTTTTTATTGATAAATTTGTTTGTAATTGTTTTTTTTATAAATTTACAGTTTTAGTATCAACTAAAACATAAAAAAATTATTTAGGGTAATTTCAGATTTTAGTTTTAAACTATCAATTTAATGTAATATGTGACTTTTGTCCATTGGTAAATACTAAAAAAAACTATGTGGATTTCACTTATGAAAAATTAGTGATTTTGAATGTCTCATCCGCGTACTTACCTGTCCGAATTCCATGCTACAAACAGCAACGGGGTGGTAACTGTTGGTACGAACGCCAGCCAAACGCATATCATGAACGTTAAATCGAAGTGTCTACTGTTCTCGTACGTTTCAGATACTTCAAGTTTTGCCAATCTGAAATTATTTTTTAAATTTCATAATTTACTTAATGTAATTATTGTACGAAATATTGTAATATTACAATATTATTTTTTATAATTATCAGTATTTGCATCATCATTCGAAAATACTTTTAAAAACTGTTATTATTTAAATAAAAAAATTATTAATTTAGATAATAAAATGTTCTAGTACCTACAAATTTTCAATCGCTAAAAATATACGATATTTTTGTAACAGGATTAAATATAACGATACATTAATTTATAATAGAAAATAAAAAAGCAACCTAGCTAGATCAGGCTATTGACCATATTGTATACATACGGAAACTATCGTTGATTTGTTTTATGGTCGACCACATAACACAATATCGGTTACTAAACGCCTCATATACCTACTATTTTTATGATATACTTTTTTCTTCTCAGAACATTATTATCGATGTTTCCTCTCGAATATAAAATAATATATTACGATCGTTTGAATACCTTCAAAATGATAATATCATACGAGTGTTTAATAATGTATATCTATATATGTCAACGTTTGTTTATTTTTATAGTATTTCCGACGACCAATAGTATGTTGTTGTTCAATTTATTCAAATATACCTATAACTTTATTAATACAATACGTGCATTACGTAAAATCTCGAATAATATATTTTGTGTTGTAGTAGTTTATAGTACATTTATTACATTTACATCATTTTAGATTTAGAGTGGAGTGAATATTATATTGGTTGTACGATGACTTGAGTTTTTTAAATTATTTTTGTAATCATGTTTTGGAATAGAAAAATGCTTCAATCTTACACTTTTAGAGCGGTTTATAGTAATAGAAAATTGTATCTAGATGGTACTTTTATAAGGAAAGACCAAAAGAAGAAAATTCTCTGAAATTTTTTATACAATTTGAAAAAACTAACAAAAGTGAACGGAAATTGTTGATATTTATGTAGTCTTTGGTGAAAATGTATATTATATTTTTTGTTATAATTCATAAAGAAATACCCCAAGGATTTAATCTTTTCACAAAAGATATTTTATATTTACTTTTTTTATACCTACATGATAACATTTTCAAAATATTTAAGTTTTTATTGAACAATTTATAGACGTTTGAAATTATTATTTGCTTAATTTTTTTTTCGACTTATGTTTTATATTAATATCATTTTTTTCTTGATAGAAATAAGTTGTTCTTTCAACAGCTAATAAATATTAAAAATTCTTAACCACATTTTTGGTTTATAATCATTCAAATAAAATAAATTACTATTACTCATCATTTTCTATACATTATGGTATTGGCTAACAAAATATTGAAAGTAATAATGGTCTATTTATTTTTTGCTATGCAGTATGAACTGAACTTATAAACATTTTATTCATACCCAATGTAATAGTAACCTACTTAATATAGTTACACTCAAAAGCTTCTATAAAACTTATACATCGTTCTCTAATTTTTCTTTAATTACAATCAATTATTAAAACACTTATTGCGAGCGATTTTAATACTAGATATATAAAAGTATTTATATAAAAAAATGATTTGAAACTATAAACAAGAAAAAAAATTAGTTGGATGCTCTGGAGTGCAAATTATTTTTTTATTAACGATTGAATATCCATCGTATAGCTCAACTAGCATTTATTGCGATCACAAATAAAAGTCTTCAATTTTAAAGTTATATTTTCTTTCTCTTTGTAATAACATTTTTATGACACTGGGTTATTGCCAGTTATTGGTATATTTATTGTTTTTTTGAATTTAAATATTAAATAATTTACTTATATTTATTATAAATATATTTTATAGCACACACACACATTCACAAAATCTACAAAAAAATAAATATTTATGTCTATTTACTTAATAAATATTTTTTGTACAATTGAAATAATAGTTATACAATAACACAATTTATTTGATGTTGATTTTTAAAATATTTTTTAATTTAAATAAAATAGTTTAAAAAAATACCCACGTCAGAGACAACATTGACTTTTTGAAACATTTGTGAAAATGATTATAATATGTACATTGAGCATTGGTTATTTTGTGACTTTTTTTTTCGTACAGATTACAGAAATAAACTGTTATAAAATACTAATATTCTTATACATGTCGTAAAAAAAAAATATTAGCTTTGAATTTTTATTTTATATACATTTCCTAAAATAAAAGTAATAGATGTAGATCATTGACATGTACTATTACGCTATTGAAAAAATGAATATACTTACAACTACAATTTATATAAAATCTACATTCTTCTTAAGATATTATAAATATAATAATGAGAAATATAAGATTCTTTTTTTTAATTTCTTAAAAAAAGAACTATGCATATGTATTAATTAGATTTTTAAGATTCTGTAAAAATAACTTCTAACAAACCGCATGTATATTGAAATGTCAAGCTCTAATTATTTAAATTTAAATATTGTAACTAACATTTTTGTAATTTTGATGCATTTTGTAAACGTTTGAACTTTAAACATAATATATATATATATGTGAGTATAAAACCATTTTTGCCTGTTAAATGAAATAAGTAATCTAGTAATCATATGTTTTGGAGTGAAATAAGCTTGGTGATTATTTTTGCCAGTAATTCTGACATGAACGCGGATAATCCCTCTGGAGATTCGCTCATTTTTCATCGATGGAATTATTATAGTAGATATTAATAAAAACCTATTATTATTTAGTTATCTAACTTGTGGAAAGCTATACACATATTAAAGTTTAAAACTCCCGATACTATTGTTTCCAAACAATGCTTGTAGGGATACTTCTATGAATTATTTATTTCACATAACCTCAGAATTTAAATGGAAAATATCTGATGGTAAAATTAAATTAATTTCGGTGAGAAATAATAATGTACTATTCATTCATAGTATTTTCACATTATATATTTATACCTACAAAACTAATAGAGACAATTAATAATTTTCCATTATCTTATCCTATAGTTCAATAAAAAATCTATTTAATTTCAGTTGATTTGTTTGATGTATATTAAAGTCTCCATTTACCACCCTTAAAATAATCAATATGTTTCACGGTTTCACCACTTTAAATTACCTCAAAATCATTAGCGGACATAAACACACAGCATACGAAATGATCATTGATATTAAATATTTTTGCGTCTTTGACTCTTTGTATCCATCGATTTCCTCGTCATCAGAGTCGCTGACCGTAGACTGTACTTCGTTCAAACGTGATGGAATTTCACAGCTTCTGAAAAAAAAAACACATACATTTATACATAATATTAGGTGTATATAATTTCTAGAATTCAAGAACCAAAAATACCTCGTTTAGAACATACCGTACGAACATTAATTGTACAATTAACCTCAACATGACATTATATAGAATTATAAATTATTTTTAATTTTTTTGCTTATGAAAAGACAATTACTCGTGTATATTGCGTTTTCATAATCATTTTATAAAATATGTTTTAATATTAGCTGACTACAATGAATCGTTTGGTTATTCATATTTTTCGTTTATTATTAAAAATTCCCAAAAGCATTGGAATTGAGATCTATTTTTTCTTCTGAAATTATATTGGGAGGTTTTATTAAAAATATTTAAGCCATTACATAACTATGACTGAACAAATTATTAAAAATGATAATTTAATGAATATTTTGATAAATATCGTCGACAATTTTATTCTACTACCATGACAAAACATTTTATGATGTACAAATAATAACATATAGTCATTTTAGTCTTAAATACTATTGGAATATTGAGAACATTACAAACAGTAAGACATAAACCATAAACGGTTCAGTGCTATTTTAGCAGAAATTACATAAAATCCTTAAATAATCTCAATCATCTAGTGTTTACAATGTTAACATATTTTAAAATTTATTTACCTAACAAATTATTAAGTCTTAAAAACTTAATTGATTTACTTTCTTTTTGCATTTAGAAGAAAACTGTTGAACGCATTATGTTGAAGTATTTTTATCTAATTATTAATTTAAGAATTTCCAAAGATAAGATTAAAATTAAAAGGCCTATTTTTTACTTAAACAAAATAATATTATTTCATAAAAGGTTAACATTATTAATACGTTATCCTTATAGAAGTTGTTGGTTTTGAAATTATAGTTATTAAAAAGTTTATACCAATATTTAAGTTTAATTTTAAAGTATTTAGTAAATTTAAAATTGCTTGAAATCGTATTAATTTTTTTAATAAATAAATAAATAGATTATCTAAGTAAAAGTTTATTAAAATTTATTTGACGAAAATACGGTTTAAAAAAAAATAATAAAAAATATAGGTTATTTACTAATTTATTGCTAATCATCAAATT
The DNA here is from genome assembly GCA_009835225.1 of Aphis craccivora. NCBI lineage: Eukaryota > Metazoa > Arthropoda > Insecta > Hemiptera > Aphididae > Aphis > Aphis craccivora. Next base: position 26,228 of record VUJU01002666.1, read on the forward strand.
ATAGAATTATATAATGTTACAGGATACATATTTAATAAATAATTTCAAAATGTCATCAAAATATGTATTGATACTATCTACTCAATACACTATTGGTAGATAATATTATCAATTATTATATTATAATATTACAATATTATATTATTATATAATGTATATGTTTTTATTAATATTCATTCAACAATAAATGGTATATTCTCACCATGCTTTTATGTAGGTCGACGTAGATATTTTATGCATTGAATATTAAACATTTTAATAAAATCGAACTTTTTTAAACGAAAGTAATAATATTAGTTACAAAAATTAAAAATTAAATATAAAATTATTAGTTATTGAATCACCTAATTAATGTAGTTCGAATTCAATAAAAATTATCATGGTTTAATGCATATTATTTTCAAAAGAGGAGATATTAATAATAATGTATGTAATAGTGTGTGTGTTTTCTAGTTTCTAGTATGCAATTAGTATTAGGAATTTTCAAGTTTTCTAATTGAAATACTTAAGTATCAAACAGTATCAAAAAGCAAAATGTAATCTCTTCTGTTTTTATATTTTTATATTTCAAAAGTCCACATTTTCTAGTTGCGAGTACATACAATAATTTATGTCATGGATTTGGCTTTAAAATTCCCAATATGCGTTGTGGTATTTTAAGTTAGCATATAATAATAAATTTTTCCAAGGTACCTATACTGAAGTTTTAAAACAAAAGTTTCCACTAATGTTACTCCCGTGTATTGAACCCGATTATTAAAATACCAAACAAATAACTTTATAGGAAATCAAAAATTATCATCAGAGTTAAATGAAAACAGTATTTTATCAAAAGTTGTCATGTTTAAGAAAAAAATAGTAACAACCACAGAGAAAAATGTGCAGATTTAATAGTAAAAACTTTCAGCTCTAAAGCATAAAATGCTTTTAAATTTAAATAAGTATAACAACTTTTTTCACAATAGGTAATTGGAATGTTAACTAGTAAACACCATTAGTTCAAAGTAAACCCATATTCTCTCATACATTTTATAATACATTTATACTTTTCATTGCCTAATTATTATTCTCCTTACATTTATACAAGTATGTGAACAAATTGTAATTCATGTACTTTTATTGTTATTTCGACCTAAATAATAATAAAAATTTAATCGGATTACATAATACAGAGAACTAAAGTAATTGTTTTAAATACATTTTTTTTTTATAACGATTAGACACACATTACATCATAAACTTCAAATAAAATGTATATTATATATTTTGCAGGTATATTATTAGCTGTCCGTTATATACTTATATATCTATCCAATATTACGTTTTAGGGTGTCCCGAAGGACAACAATTATTAAATTGGTATTATTAACTTTTGGATGGATGTTCCTTTTCACATTTACTCTATTGTAAATGGTCAGTCGAGTAGGTAGGTACTGCACATAAATTGGCGATTTGTATTATTTGCGATGAGCTGTGTACAGTTATACCTACACTTGTTTTATTATATTTAACCCATTAATAAACTGTAATAATATGCAGATCATCCATTTAAAACTTAATTTTGATATAATATCCGAAGGCATCGTTATCGTTTTCAAAGCGATGATAAATTATAGTATTTGATCTCACTCTTAATTAATTCATTTCAAAAAAAATTAAAATGTAGGTAATGAGAAAGTTTACTAGGTAAATTAAGCAATTTATTGGTGTTTTATAAATTTATAACGATGGGCCATGAATGGTTAAATTAAATAATCCATTAGTGAGGCATATATAATAAGTGTATATATTAGCTTAAGTATAATAAGCTATTTGTTCTAAATTCAATTTTTATACATCAAAATACTCAAAACAATATTCTGCTTAGGAATTTTAAATTCAAAATGACGAGTCTAGACGCTTAAATAATGTATTGTCTAAATAAAAACATATATTACATTATTAAAGGGTGTGATTATATTTTATTTAATAAATGTTATTTCTCAAGTCTCAAAACGTATCGATGACGAATAGTGATTTACCTATATGACGCATGAAACCCAACCAGGCACTTGAAAGAAATTCTACAGGTAAAGAAACTTTGTCATCGAATCACATAAGAGGAATAACTTTTCCAGCGTCATGAATTTAAGTATTATTTTTGTTTAATGTTATAGGATAGTAGTATAAAATTAATGAATGATATCGACATGTGGAAAATATAAATAGGATCCAGTAAATCCGCCAAAAGTTGTTAAAAAACGCCTTTTATTCATATTTATGAATTAAACATGATAAATTACATTGAAAAAATGTATTTATTTGGTTCACTGTTTAAAGTTGAAAAAAACAGTTATGATAATTTTTTCAAGAACAAAAGATTAAAAAATTTACATGAAAATATTTAAATCTCCGCATTGTTTTTACGAATCATATCAAATGGTAATTAAAACTGTTGCAATAATTTAACAACTAATGCTTTAATTATTTATTTATTTTATATTTATAGCAACATAAATAATAGTATTTAAGTTCGTAAAATTATGATTGGTATACAAAAATATAATGTTTTATACCCGAGAAAAACGTGACAAATATTGTTTATTACTTCCTTTTCATATTTAAATTAAACCACGATCTCTATAATTCATCACATTCAATAGCGTACTAAATAGATTTATGGTTATTTATTTTTAAATTTGATTGTCTAATTTGAATTTATAATCATATTGGATTCTATCAAAAAATAGGTTTTTCATCCTCGAGTAAATATCATAAAAATATATATATATATACCAATGTGATCAAATTTACTTTCTATAAAATGTACCTACTACAGATTGTAAATATTTCTAGAACAAAATATTTTGTTTTTACATTTAAATCGGTTTAAATTTATATCTACTTTCAATTATCGATTTGAACTTTTGAATTATCCGATCCTATAATTAGATTGATCTATAAAGTATAGAAATATAATTGGTTTTTCTAAAATAAACAGAGAATTTATTATTATATTATAATATTATATATAAGCATCAGTATGCTGAGTAATTAAACTTCATAAAAACATATAAGTGATACTATGTAATAAGTATTTCTATTTTCTACTTATATTTATATATATAGGTTTGCTCCCACACTAATCTCACATTTTTCATAAAGTATAAACTTCATTAATTAACTGAATTAGTTTTATTGATAAATTATCAATGTCCACATCTATCAATAAAAATACAAATCATGTTATTTACAAAATACTTAAGGTATGAACATTTTTTGGCGTTTTTATTAACACTTCTGACATCATACCTAATAGAGATAATAAATGTATTCAATTGTATTATTCACCTTTATTATTACCTACGTAAATGAAAAAAAATTGAGAGATATTATAATTATATAAGTATAGTATGATATAAGTATTTAACATACAGCTAAATAATATTTTGATTTTTGTTTAAGTTGGTAATATTATTATTATTATTTAAAATTAGTTAATTAAAATAAGGTAGTTATATTTTATGAAAACAAAAACTACATTACACATGTAATTTTAGTGAAACTTTCATTATCTATATAGATTTATTATTTCTTATGTTTTTTCAAACATACTCATAAATATTTAATCAATTATTATAGGTATCAAGCATTTAATGTTCAGTTCATTTAATCTCCTTAAGGCTTAAAACAAATTGCAAGTATCTCGTAGTGTTCGTAAAATATACTACCCTCTTCAGACATTTAAAATATCTCAGAATTAAAGATCTCAAAAAAACCATTATAAAAGAATCCGCTAACAATTAAAAAACCACACAAATTCTGTTATTAGGTAACACATATTTTCGCACATTATAACAAAATATCTGCTGTGGATTAAAATTAAATTGACTAACATACTGTCATTACATAAAAAGTTTATTGAACTAGTAATTTCGAGGTTATATTACTGAATAATGGTTTCTTCTGTAAGTGTTTAATTTTATTGAAAAAATCTTCATAAATGTTCCATGTTGTCTATGTTTAAGTTTAACATAATATTGTAATATACTTCGAATAAACAATGTAAAAACAAGCATAATATTCCTATAATAGCGTTTGAAATAAATTTATAATTGACTAGTTCTTATAGCCGACTAATTTTTAGTAATATTTTTGTTTCATAACATGCATCATACATCATACATTTTCTTTGAAGTAAAGAATATATTATTATCTTTACGAACATGATCATAATAAAATAATAAGAGCTTGTAGACTTTGTGGATACGTTTGTCACTGAGCCAAGTATAAAACCAAATACAAGGTTCTTAAAAACCTAATAAAAATATGTTTATTCATAAAATTTAAACCTCTGCCAATTTATTAGATGTCGATTTCTATTTTTATTGTTTTCTAGTTTGAAAAAGTTGTAAAATAAATATTATATACAATGAATTGGAAAGCTAATGTTAAATATTAAATATGATAATCATAAAATTCATGAAGTTGACCTGGACAGCAGTTACAAGGATGAGTTATTATTACCAGGTGATAATTTAAACATACAAACGAAGTCTAAGTTAAAATTCTAAATGTCTAAATCAGCAAACTTAATTCTAAAAAGTGATTTTATTAACAACACAATTATGTTTATGTGACAATGTGAATAAAATAAATAATAGTATGTGACGCTTGGTAATCACACAAGACACCAATTAGACATTTTTTTATGGTTTTATTTACAATAAAACAATTAAAAGAAATATTATTAGAGAAATATCATGAATAAATAGACTACATAATAATGTTATCTTTTTAAAACATGAAGCACACAACAATTATTTTACAAAAACCAAATAAGTACAAACTAAAAGAAGTCGGAAAAATAGTCAAGTATTGAGGTTCTAATGTATTTTCAGTAATTATTTGAAATGTATTTTACTGTATAATTATAAGACTCCTTTTTTCATTAAGCTTACAAAAAAATAACTAAACCTTATAAAAATACATTGTAAATTTTATTTAATCATATTCATATAATAAATATCTATAATCCGTGGGTAAACTATTATTTAAATGACAGTCCTCAGTATTTTTATCATTACGAAATTTAAGTAATATATGTATATAATATATATTGTTTTAGTAAAATAAAAAAAAGAGCTTAATATGGAAAGATTATATGGAGTAATATAATTAATAACTATGAGGTTAACTTAACCTAACCTAATAAAAGTGTGTATACAATTTTTCTCTTTATGTTGTTTTTAATAAGAATAAAGGATATGCATTTAAAAACAAAATTTGGGACACAAAACACAGAATATTATAATAAAATAAAAATATTTAAAACTATGAATAGGTATATACGTAATATATTATAGTATTACAATAATAATATAAAAATATTTGTTGGTATATTTTATAGATCAAAAGCATTTCCTTGTAGTAAGTATGTTATTTTCAAAAGGTCAAGGATCCTACATTTTTTCAACTAATGTATAAAAAAAGCAACTGACAATGTTTTTTTTTTCCGTTAGTGGTTTAGGCATGTTTTTTTTAATTTGTCCATAGGCTTAAGTAGGAATTGTCGCGTCTAGTAATTAAAACATAACAGGATGACAATGGAAAAAAAAACTACACCAGGGGGTTCTCGGCCACTGCTGACAAAAAATCGTTCTACCATAGTCCAAAAAGGTTTGCACAACGTATGTACGTATTTAGAGATTATAAAGCGCTGCAGAAGGCGGTTGGAACGTTCATACAGTTTTTACTTGTGCATGATTTACCATTAGTGCAGGACTATGAAATGAAAAAATTTCGGTTCATTTGAAGTAGATAATTAATGTTTTTTTTTTTCATATATTATCCATTTTTAATTAAATTGTTTGTACCAACAAATATTTTATTTAAATTCCAAAATTCAAATAAAGACATCAATCTGTTTAACATCTAAGTACTTAGGGTTTTAGATCAAGTATTTTTTAATTTGCATTTTAGATCTGAGTGGACAGTGAATGTATTATATTATTGTTTACATTATCTTTAAGAGCAGTAAGAATGCTTCAATCTTCAACTTTGAGAGTAATTTCTGTTAATAAATTGGATTTAATTTCCACTTTAAAAATAGAACTTAATATAATATAAAAATAAAAGGAAATAAAAATAGTTGAAAAACGAAAAATTAATAATCATACAAAAAATAAGTTACTTAAAATAAGTGATTTTGAATATTTTTTAATTGTAATTTAAAAATGAATAATAGTGCAAACTTGAAATTTTCACCTAATACTTAGAATAGCATTTTTTAGACATGGTATTATTTTCATGATATTTTGGTTCTTATTGTATTATAGACAATTTAAATTATAAAGTTTTTTTAGTTTTCTCGTTGTTTTATATACGATACATTTTGTTTGTGAATAAAAACCTTGAAAATTATTTTTTAATTTCAATTTTATAAAGTTTTAATGGTTAAGGCTTGAAAATTTAACTCAAAGTTTCACATAATTTGGTTCTACAATGAACTGAAAAAAAATAGGTTTATGGTTGTCATGGAAAACATAAACATATTTAGCAGTTATCAGGATTGCATTAATTACACTCATTTATATAGTTTATTAATTTAAAAATTTTCTCACTTTATTTAAGTTTTAAGCTTTAAACTTTAGAACCATTAGTGTTTGAATAACTCTTACGTACTATTTAAAATAAAATAAGATTATTTACATAAACGTATAAAATAATTATTTCATAAATAACGTGTAAGTTGTATTACCATAACATTGTGTAATGTTTAATTTAATAAAAAAATAATAATTTATTTTTCAATTTCAAATTCGTGGTGTTTTTATTTTATACTTGGTAATATTAAAATATACGTAAGTTTCACAAAATATCAGTACCATCAAAATGGTATTGAATGTAATAGAAGTTCTTATTCATTTTTTTTACAATTTTAAAATTCCAAGGTTCCATTTTTATCATTTTTTGGATTATAATATTAAATAAGTAGTTTTTTTTTCAATAATGTAAAAATGTTTATTTTTTTTTTAATGATGTATGCATTTTTCAAATACTTAAAATTTTTTTTTTGAAAGTATTAAAAAACACATATAGGTAGTATTAATAATATAATAAATGCTCCAGTATCATATTATATAAGGTATATACTACTAGGTAATATAAGGTTCATTTTAAATTAATATTATATCATTGAATTCGTTCAAAATTTTTTGAAATACGCATCTGCTTAGATATGTTCAATACTTACTACTTAGGGAATTCACTGAGCATAATAAACTATCTCTTCAGAGCAGAGCATCGGTTCTCAAACTTTTTTTTTTGCGTGCCACTTAAGTATATTATTTATCAGTCACCTACCACTGATGACTAAAAATAGAAAGATCCAAGTCGCATAATTAAATACTTTACTTTTTAGTTAAATACATTTATTTTAAATAAGACAATAAAATACCTACTACAATATAATTATTTTCATTTATTAGTTTTTTAAAATAAGATATGAATTAAATAGAAAATTTTCAAAGAGATCAAAATCAAATATTTATTTTTAATTGTCCATTCTACACCATACTATGTGGCCTACTACGTACCACCATGTAATATTGTAGTGGTACTAGTACCACGCGTTCCACAGTTTGAGAACCGCTGCTTTAGACTACCAAGTAGACTAATTTTTATGTTGATATATTTATTAAAGTTCACTATTTTTTACTACTAGACAAAGTGTTTTTACGAATATTTCGTAAAAAATTTAAAACGATGGAGACGGTTTAAAAGCTAGTTACGTGAGCGTAAAAGAGATGGACATAGAGTGCTTGGGTGAATTCTTTAACCTGTTGAAAAAAAAAAAATACCTTTCATAAAGACTTTGACCTCAAATTATTTATATGGATTCGCAATGCTACAAAAAGAAAATAAAAGTATTATTTTATTATTCAAAACTGTTATTATTTGTGTTAAATTGTGTGAACCACATATATATATATTATATTTTACAACAATAAACACGATAGAAACAACGAACAGTAGGAAGTGGCTATTACTGAAATTGTATGAGGATATTTCAAGAGGAATAATTTATTATTATTAAAACTATCACATAACATGCAAATAAATGCTATAGTGTATTTTTT
>VUJU01002667.1:0-34343 GCA_009835225.1 Aphis craccivora
TTGTCATTAAGATTAAAGATATTGAAGTTGTAAGTTATTTTGATCTGTAAATATAAATTAATAGGTAGTTAAATAATATATTATTTTTTAGATTAGAACAACAAAATTTTAACCATTTTTCGGATGTGAATTGGATAAAAATAACCAATAAATTATATCCAGGTGCAAATAGTAAAGTTATTTATGATTTTTTTCATGAATGGATTGACAAAAACGTTCCATCAAACATAAAAAAAAATATTAAAGGTAAATTAGTAATTAATTGTATATAATTATTTTTGTGTTACAAAATCACTGACATAAATTGATTTTTAATTTTATTTAAAGATACGTTGAATTACTTAAGAGAACATCATGTGGATAAAATAAGAAAAGAAATTCATAAACATGGCGAAAGGGAATTTCCTAGACTCACAGTTCAAGATTATGATTTGTTAGTAGTAATTGATGAATAAAATATAATTAATCAATATATATATATATATATATATATATATATATATATAATTATATTATATACCTACTAAAGTTTAATCCAGATTTTTGAATGATACAGATTCATGCTCTAGTCATTCTATGATGCATTCCTTTAAAATTTAAAAATTTCCCTATTTTATGCTCTTATAATAAATTGTACTATAACTCAATTAAACTTTACTGTCTCCTCTCATAATATTTCATAAACATTTAAAATTCAAATGCACATAAAATTTTTCCTATTCTAATGTTTCATGTTTTCTCTATAGCTATTTGAAGGAAAATTTATGAAAAAGGTAATGTTGAATTTTTTAACCTTCAATATAAACACAAATGAATTATTTATAAAAAAAATTGTGACTAACGGTATTTGATTTTTTTTTTTTAACTACAATAAGAATAACTCATAAGGAACTATGTACTAAATTTTCAAGTATTTTTGGACTCCCAATATTTTTTTATCTCAAAAAAAATCAAGTTTCAATTGCCTATAAATAGATGTTATTATAAAATATTTTTTGATGAATGAATTATATCATTTTAAGACGAGAATGTTGTCTAAAATATATTATACATAGAAATGTTGCACACCTAAACAGGAAGTTTAATTTTATAAAATGAATTTAACACCATATTTCTAGATTAAATGTAATTAATATTTTTTACATTAATTATTTAGTATAGAACTATTGATTTAATTTACTAAAAAAAAAAACAAAGTATTATACAAATTATGAAAAAGATTTCTGATTGAATAAAAGTTTCAAATTGAAAAATACAAAAATTAATATTATATAAACAATCTACTAATTTAATACTATAAGTAACAACATTTAAATTACAATAGTCAAAATAAGTCATAATTTTAATTTTAAATAACTTTATACACTCAAAGAATCTAAAGTACAGAAATAATTTACTATATTAAAAATAAAATACAACAAAATTATTTTTTGAATAGCCGATGGAAAATACTACCCTTAGCTAATCCTTTAGATGGTCCTTTTTTCAACTCAATATTTGGTCCTTTTGCTAGAGAATGAATTTTACTCAACAATGATTTGTTTGGACCTTTGGGTTTCACTCTATTTTTTTCATATGTTTCACACTTCGATGAAACTTTTTTGCTGTAAGAAAAATGTATTACTAAGAAAAGAATATTAATGATTAGGCAATAAATTTACCTCAATAAATCTTTATTGGGACCTTTTGCCAAACTTATTTGTGTACCATTTTCCATAGCTTTCTGGTTCTTAGAATTCATTTCGCTAAACCCGATAAAAACATTTTTAACATTAAAAATATAAATACAATTAAATGTTATAGAATACAAAAAAAAAAAAAAGGAAATAATAAGTGATTTTTGTATTTAATATTTTAATTGTATGTATCTTGAATTTTATACATTTGTTTATAACTTTAGTTTTTATAAATATTCTATTTACAACTAATTTCCTCAATAATTTTTATTTAGTTAAAATAATAATAATAATAATCAACTAGTATGACACATAATACATAATTAACAAATAAAAATATGTATACAACCATAAATGAGAAACCATCTCTAAGAACTAATACCATAAATACAAGGTTAACAATAAAAAAAATAACTGCAATAAAATGTAAAGCTAGTATTTTCTAGGAATTTAAAATAAATTAATAATAGTAGACCAATATATTTCTAATTTCTTACATAGTTCAGAAACCATATGACTTCGGTTAACAAGTGTCTACAATATACATAGAACCTAACTCAATAAATATGTAAATATTTTTTAATTATATAACAAATGTTTTCTTACCAGAATGAATTTGTTGATTCAGTTTTTGAGTTACTAATGTTTGTTATGGTAGAGTTACCAGTTGCTTTGTTATTCAAATTTTCCCTTTTGAGTTTACTATATTAATAAGTTCAAATAATATTAAATTTTTAGTAAATGTATTTTTATTATGATTTCAAAGTTATTATGACAATGCACAGTGGCGGCTCATGAGGTTCACATAAAGTGGTGCACAAAATATTTAAAGATATGCCATCTATGAAAGATGATGGTAAAAATATTAGTTTTGTAAATTTTTGTATAGGTAAATACCAAAATAATGTGCCTACTAAGTACTTATCTAAATAAAAATGAACGACGCGTCATCTCGGCACAATAAAAACAAGTTTGGTGCACACATTAAATGTGCTCCAAACTATCATATATTACTAATCGACATGGTCATGGTATGTACCTAATTTTTACACGGCCGCCCGGAGCACAAACAATTTGTGCTCTGCGAATTATTTAATCATTCATAAACACACTTCTCACCATATAAGCTGCAAGAACGTTTTTTATTAATTTATATTTGATTTAGCACAGACCATATTATGCATAATTATAATCAATTATATTTATATGTAGTCTAATAAGAGAAACCTAATAATTTTTATACATATATATTTTTTTTTTGGGGGGGGGGTGCTTCACGTGCTCCTGTGCACCATACCATGAGCCGCCACTGACAATGCAATAAAATAATTTCAACTTGTAAAATTTGTCTTAAATTGTTAAATTGTTTTCTTTTAGTTATATTACCCATTGTTTTCATCCTTTGTTTTAAATTCATTATCTAAATGATTTTTAAGAATTTGATCTGCTAATAATTCATTATAATCTGTACTTTCTAAGGCAAGAATTATAATTTTTTCTTCTTGATCATCAAATTTATCTTGCAATCTTTGTTTTACTGTAAAATTGAAGATTATTATTAATATAATTTCTGTATATAACCTAACCTCCTAACTTGTTAGTTATTTTTTACTTTTTATCTGTTCATCACAATTTATTTGTTTGATTGGAGTTGACACAACAGAAGAAATTGGCCAAAATGAACAAGTAGATTTAGTTTTATCAAAATTATCACACGTTTTTCTTCGTAACCAAAACATATCATCTTCTTCATAATCATTTTCACTGTTAGTTAATGTAACTCTAGGCAGTTTAGATACATTGTTTTTAATGGTATGTATTTTATTAAATCCCATAGTTAATAATGTTTTTGTTGCTTGATTAACATTATTATCAGAGCTACATAATGTATCCAAAAGTACCGTTTCTTCTACGACTGGAAATACACTTTTCAAATATCTATATGAATTAAAAATAAATAAATAAATAAATAAATAAATATATGTATATATGATTTGTTTAATCAATTTCAAAAAATAAATAAATAAGTACTTACCAAATCATGCTACAAAATAAATCCATCAATGTAAAATTTTGCCCACAAAAAAATATTTTCTATTGTCTAATTACATTAGACAGTTCAATTATCAATTCAATTTAACTACATATACTGAAACATCAAAAATAAAGTTCATGCTAAAAAAAAAAATAAAATAAATGAAAAAAAAATAATGGCAAAACATTTTAAATTTAAGCCTCACACAAACATTCACAGACATATATTTATATATACATAACAATTTGTATCTATGGTCATCAACTATTATATTTATCTGTTAAAAAATGATTTTATACTTGAAAAACAAAAGATAATTTAAATGGATAATCTTTTAAGATAATTTTCAATTTCTACAATTTTCCAATATCTACAGTCAAATAACAAAACAATTACATAATAATAAATGTATAATATATAAATATTTAGATACGTTTTATCAAATAATATATTTTTAAATCAAACAATATTTAACATTTATCAATAGAGGTAAATAGTTAAATTTAATATTAATTAAAACAATGGTGGTTTGACAATTTTATTTGACCAGGGCAAGCCTAAAATATACCACCTACCCACCTAATGCTGCACAAATTTAATATTTTACTAAATAAAAAATCAGTTTTACTGAATTATTAGTATTTATACAGTTATACTTTAATATTATAATGTATTAATATATATTATAAACTCATAATACAGATTAAAAGATATTAAAGTATAACAGGATAAAAAATAAGTTAGGCATAGTTATTTCAAACAAATTCAATATTATTAATGATGACCACCCAACCTAAATTTTGACTGGGGCTTTGCCTCGGTCTTATACATGTTCAAGCCGCCATTGAATTAAAATGTCCCATGAATTTAAATTAATTTAAATATTAAAGTCATCAGTATTAAAATATTTACACTTAAATAATGATAATCAATATTTATTATTGTTTGATACTTGCAATGTTTTTTTTTTTTATATATATATATAAAAGGTCTATTAATTTACATGACTCCTTAAAATTAAATATATGTAAAAAAAAAAAATACCTTAATTTCATTTTTGGAGAATAATGAGCTGGTTTAGGTAATGGACTAGCCATGGGTGAAGGGTTAGCTTGTAACATGTAATGACGACTAATTGATGGTGGTGTATATGGTCCAGGTGTAGCAATTGGATGTTTTTCAACTTGCAAAGCACTAATAACAACTGCTTCTCTGTTATGATATCTAAAACAATATTCAGAAATATTAAAAAACAAAAGTATATGATTAAAATATTAGGTATATTACTTATTTAATAATGATTTTATGTGGGATTCAGATGCAGTAGGAAACATTGCACTAATTTTTGATATTGACTGATCAACATTAGTGTAGCTGATTGGTGACATATTGGGTGTAATTGATATCCGGTTTGTAGCACTGGAACGTGCATAATTAATAGCATTAGAACCCATACGTGGGCTAAATCTAACTGGTGTTGGACTTGACTTCTGTGTAATAATTGAATCCTACAATAAATTATTATTAGTTTATTATAAATTTGATATACTTATTTTTTAAGTAATAATTAGTTTTTAGTCGATTATTACGACTCACAATGTAATAATTAAAAATAATCCAATTCTAATACAATAATATAATATTTATATTCAATCAAATCCTACAAAATATAACATAAGCCAATTTGCCAATTACTAATAAAAGCAGTACTTTACTTTATTTAATGCAGTTATTTTTGGAAATTTGAAAAATAAGTTAATTACCTGATGAATATGATAAAATGGTTGGGGAGAATCACTTTTAGATGGAGAATCATGTTGGGTCTAAAAAAATTAAAATACAAAAGAATAATTAAATATTAAAAACAAAATAATGTTATTAATGTTAACTTTATTATCAGATATTAAGGCAACAAGGGTAAATCATAAAATTAGGAAACTGAGATTTTAAGGAGCAGAAGATTAATGCTAAGATGTTTATCTTGAAGTATTAAATGAAGTTAAACTAAGCTATATGAAATAGGAACTTTGGAGATAAAAAAAATCAAGTGGTTACAGTAGTGTCATAATTATTTAAGAAGATATATTTTTTTTAGTGGTTTTGAAAATAAAAAAAATAATTACAGTCGTTATTTAACATTAAAATTTTTTTTTTATTAATATATAGGTAATCTAGCTTAAAGTAAGTGGTAATAAATGAGCTGAGTATGGGTCTTACTTGAACAGACAAAGGTTTTGTAGTTTGATAATGAAGATATTTTGAGTGCGAATCTTCAACGCTTGTAAAATAATTAAATAAATTATAGCTGGTAAAATAAAAACAAGAGCAAAATTATATATTATTCAAGTACTCAGATTTTATTGTATTATAATACAGTAGAAAAATTTACGTTTTCCCAGATTTGTAGCCATTCTTGTTGTTCCATGTAAATGTATTTTTGATCATTTCTTGAACGGGTACATCTACCATTGTTTAAATAATAATAGTATAGTAGTACACTCGTATTTGTGTATCTATAAAAAATACAGTAGATAGTTAGTTTAGTGCCAATTCTAGAGTGGTAGTTTATGGTGCCAATACACAAAATAGCTAAAGCAATTAATAGTTAATACCATAGGGCATAGATTCACAGATAACTTTCTAAATTCATTGAAGGGAGATTTAGGCAATATTTATTTACTTTTTTAATCAAATTAGTAACTATAATTTCAAGGACGAATTTTGCATAAACAAAATTATTATATGAATATACCACGGCTGCAAACTGAACAAAAATAAACATAAAACATTTTCGGTTGAATTTTAATTTTACTTTCGGAAATGGTTCAAAAAAAATAATTTCTGTATTATTTAAATAATTCCCTTATTTTGTCAAAACTTTAAATTAATTTAATTATAATTATATTTTCTAATTATTTTACTTCTCAATGTTTGCACTGTTTATAAATGCCAGCTGATATTTGAAATGACCAATGGCAGTGCGTATCTTTCCGATGGATGACAAGCCCCTTCCACACTCCTGACAGCATCTTCACCCCGTCTAAATGTTTTTTCCTTTTTCACTCCATTTTATTACATTTTACTGTTGGGCTCGTTTGATGGCGTCCGGTTACGTTTAAACATTTTTTACTTTTGTTTGAGCTCTAGAACCACGTACACGTCTACCTAAATTTGTCGTTAACATTATAATTCCATTGCCGGCTGGTAAATTTCCACAGATAATCGGCATTGATGGTAATGCATGCGAGGAAACTTCAAAGGATTAGTGATGGGTAAGGCCTACTTACTAAATTATGCGAATAACGTAATTTCAAGTTATTTAAATATCGATAATATTATTAATGTTAAGCTATTTTATTTCCAGGTATTATGACAAAAACCCGTCCCATCAGTATCAGGTAAATATTATTAGGTTTTGTGTTTATTTTATTGATAGGTACACAATATTATGTCCTTCAAAATATTGGTTTCTTCGTGATGTACCTTAAATCTGTTCTCAATAATCTCATCATTCTAAATAATCAGTAATCTGCCATTATTTTGAGTGTAATGTAAAAAATAATTAGTATTAATATTTTAATTTATTGAATCTAAACATCTAAAATAAATATGATCAGCAATTTAACAATATTTATACATATTTAAGCCTTTTGGTTACTAATATTTGAGCTAGAATAATATATTGACACTAAATATTAGCTTCAGATATAAAATAATTGGTAAATTAAAACCTTACACTTTGTGCTTAATCCAACTTACAACCTCCAATGTTAATTTTCCCAAAAATGACTAAATAAAAAGTATAAAATTGTAATGTTAATGGTTTTATTTGTGAGACATATATGCTTTATTATAAAAAGTAATATCTTATTTATTTATTAATTCAATAATCAATAACATACAATTTTTACAATAAGTTGATCGTATTGTTACATTATATTTTTTTTAAATAAACTAACTGTATTTTAATGTAATAATTATTATCATATTTTTACTTAATAATACTTTCTTTTCAGCGCCTTAAATTAATTCCCAAACTTTGTTCATTTGTCAATTTTTAAAAATATTTACATTTATCTTTTAACCTAACCTTTCAACGATTTTTAAACAATGTCTGTATATAAAAGCATTATTTTATTCTAATCATATAATTATCTTTTTTGAAATGTATGATATAAATTTAATTTAGTCTTCAACTTACACACTAGGTATTTTAAAAATTACAATATTAATTTTTTTTTTTTATTATTTAAAATGATATATTATTAAAATCTATTGGTGTGGAAATCTTTTTATCCAATTAAAATGTTTATCCATTTCAGAAAATTACTGACAGTTTCCTCAAAAAGCTATTCAAAGCTTGAAAGTTTTTAGAACTTAATAAGATAATTTTGTATTTAAATTTATAGGGTTCATAGGTTTATATAACATGTTTTGTCCAACAAACATTAAACCCAAGTTTAAATAATACTAGATTTTGGCCAAGTGGTTGACCAACCTAAACTAAAAATATAGTAATTTTGCTTGCTAATAACTGTATTCAATGGGACAAGTTGGTATTCCAATTTCTGTGATGTACTGTATTCAGCATGTTTAAGCCACTGAGTAGCAAGTAATAGATTAAAACTGTACATTTTATTTATTTGTTGGGGGAGGGAGGCTAGCAACAGTTCAATAAATAGAATGCGTGTTAGACTATAGAGGAGCAAATAAGTTTCACCACCAAATACTTGTCTTGTATAAAGTTGGCTTTATTTTATACTCCTCTATTAATAGAATAAGTTAAAAATTATACATAACATACTTTTCATATAAAATAAATTTATTTTTCAGAATTCCAAATATTTAGTTTCAAAAAATTCTAGTAGTGATCAAAAGTATGGCAGTGTTAGGGGAAACGGTACCTCGTATCCAAGTCCTGGCCGAGGAAGTCCATCGCGAGATCGATCTTACTCTAGCAAAAGTTCATATCATTCTCAAAAAAGTCACAGAGATAAGGAGAGAGATTCTCGAGACTATAAATCTAGGAATAGTGATAAATATTCTGGTAAGTGTTTTTAGTTTAATCATTAAATACATATTTATTCTAAATAATAAAAATATTTTTTTGGTGGATGATTTAGGACCCCTGTTATTGTTATGATTCAGTTAATAATTCCAGTACTGGTCATCCTTATTATTAACATTATTAAAACTTCAGATTTAGTTTTTCTGCACCTTCTATTATATATATCTGATCTTTTTATTCTAATCTTGTCTAGACATTATTGATGTATACACTAAAAGTGAAACTTCTCTGCTGTTCTTCTGTTAGACTGTGTAAACATGTTTTGTCTATGTCGTACATGTGTAAGAATAAGACAGAGACAACATATGCGAGTATGACGTCTTCTTAAATGGTCTACTGAATTTAATTTTGCCAATTTTAGAGCTGAGACTTCTAGAATATAATATGTAATAGTACTCATTCTATATGATATAATTCTAGGTAATAGGTTAAATTATGTATTCTTTTTTAAAAGTAACCAAAACATTATTTATCAAATACCTATTTTGGTTAGAAAAAGGTAACAGTTAATACATTCTCAATTGTTAAATTTAAGTTTACATATCGAGTAAAAATTTAGAATTTTAAATAGTATTAATGTTGCAACTTGGTGGTAGTACACAATAATTATATTTCAATATATTGCTTTAAACTATTTTGATTATTATATTATACAATTTTTATATTTTAATATGTAATATCTAGTTTATTGGTGATATAACTCAATGGACTGTATACAATTAATAAAATCTATTTATTTTTCAGATTATAGTAGGTCACCAAAAGATAGAAGAAGTAGAGATGAATATAGAACAAACCACGATCGGATTAGTCCGGAAGTAAATCATTTTACATTTTTTTAATGTATGTTGTATATTTAATTTTTAAAAACGCTATTTTATTTTTTAGAAAATGGTTGTTCATTCTGTGAAGTGGTCAAATTCTAGGGATTCTAGAGATTCTAGGGAATCTGGTCAACGAAAAGTTGTTCATAGCTCTTGTCAGGTAAATATTATTTTATCCTTATTCATTATATACCTATATATATTATATTAACAAAAAAAAAAATTACAAATATTTATTTACATTGCATGAAACAAGTTTATAATAGTTCTTTTAAAGAACTCAACTACTAATTTCCTAGAATTATGTTAGGTTGTTTAAAAATTGCAGAAAAATAATTGTATCTATAGTTTTACTATTTATTATTATTTGTTTTAGAATGATTATAATTTATCAATCATTATTTTGTTTCGTTTACATGTATTTAATTGACAACCAATGTCATTGTTTTTATAATTTATATGTATACATATACATCATAATATAACAATTATACAATATACATGATATATTCATATTTATATATATTCCTGTATGTGTATGCATATTCTTTATTTTATAATGATGATTTGGTTATGACAATTCTTTTAATCGAAAAATTCTCGGGGTAATATCTTAATTCAATTAAACTTATCGCATTCTTAGCAGACACGTATTTATGAATTTTGTGCTCCAGGTAAGGTATTTATTTTTATCACCCAAATGACCTAGGTACCATATTATATAAAAATGTACTGCCCGGGTCTAATATAATATGTTACTGATTCTTAGATTAAATAACTTATATATTATATAGTTTCGTTTTAGTTTTATATTTATGTATGTATAGAGTAGCAGCAGTAGTAGTAATAACCGCGAATCCAGGTCTGGTGGAAGTTCAACTGTCACTAAAGTGGGCGATTGGTCTGAACATACAAGTTCTTCAGGCAAAAAATACTATTATAATTGTAAAACTGAAGTATCTCAATGGGATCAGCCAAGAGAATGGTTAGAAGCTTATCCAGCATCCCAACCTTCTCGAACACAATACCACCATGGTTTGTAATAATATTTCAAACTTACAACTATCAACATTCGTGTTATATTTAATTTTTAAATATTTTTGTACAGACAAACATTCCAATAATTCTATGATGAGATCATCATCAATGAGCAATCATGTGAGCAAAGTTTCACAGCAATCCTCTCAACAACAAGTTAATAGTACAAGTAGACCAACTCACCATCAAAAAGAAGCTTATTGGAATCAAATGCGAAGTAATAATCTTCCAATTAATGTCTCGCAATCTCATCATGTGTCTGAGTGTGATAGGCTTGAACAGGATGGACCAACAATAATCAATTCGTGTAAGTTAAAAATAAATAATATAATTCATGAACCTATGTGTTACCATCAAAATATTGTTGACAAAATGACTGTAATATTAACAGAATACATTTATTATAATATTAGGTGATTCATCTCAAACACAAGATATGGAATTATGTAGTGGCGACAGCACTCCTACTTCAGAAAAGTCTTTTCAGCTATCAAATATACCTGCAGAAAGGCACAGTTCTTCTACTCCTCAATCACAAGTATTTTTCCTGCATACATTTCTTTTTTAAATAAATAATTTAATATATGTTTATATAAACCAAATTTGTCTACATTTAGATAAAAGGAACTGAAATTAATAGTGAGTCATGTGAAAGAACAAATGTTGATGTTGGATCAACAACACCCCCATTATCAAATATAACTCAGAATTTAGTTGATTCGTCAACATCCAATAATGTTACTGAACGAAGTCCACCCACTCCTGCAAGCACAGAAACTAATAATACTCAAGAAGTTAAAGGTAATTATTTAATTAAATAATTCTTTCATTTCTTTTTTCATTTTTAATAGTAATGGAAATAATTAACTATTACAATTTTGGAAATTAGAGTTATTAATTTTTTTGAAGCTGAATGTAAATTAAAGATATTCTGCTTAAATTAGATTTTCAAAAGTACATTATTTGTAATATTTAAAATTTCTTAGACCATATTTATTATTATTTTTGTTATATATTAGGCAGTATAATATAAGTCCTAATATCAATTAAAATCTAATGTTTGGTTGATGACACGGAAATACTTATATCAAACATATGCGAAAGAAACACCATATGATAATATATATATTATATATCCAGAAAGAACATAAACAACAATTAAAATGGCCAAAAATTCAGTGAAATTGATAATTGAAATATCCCGTAATAAATATGGAAGTTCTATTTTGACTAACCCTGGATATTAAGTCATTAGTTTTACTATTACCGGAGGAATGAAATAAATAAATTGAACTTTTGGTTGTATAAGTTTACTTTCTGAGCTACTAATAACTTGAATAATAAATTCAACAACAAAAATAATAATTGCCAATGTCAAAAGCTATTGTACAGAATTTGGATATCAATATTTCAATAACAATGGAGATCAAGTAAATCATTGAACAGTTAAATACCAACCATCTTTCATATGAGACTCCAAGTTGTTTCCATTTTTTTTTAATAATGCAAATTAGAAAAGTGGATATAATTCAGATTTGATTCTTTCAATCAGAATATAATAACTATATGTCTACCTAATAACAAAAGTACAGAATTAATCCTCTGTATTTAAAATATTGTATCATCGTTTCATCTTATTGAATGAGTGGTCTTAAATCGCATAGATGGTAGTATTGTTCAAAATCGTATACAGGAACAAGTATGTTTCAGATAAGGAAAATCATGTACCATTTAACCTAATTTAGTGAAAACAAATTCAGAATAAAAAGTTCATTGTACTGATACCGGCACAAAAACCTTCAATAACTTTTTGGTGGTACTTCATAGTTTGTATACAGTCGTTGTTAGATAAATTGAGACGGCAGCAGTGGCGCTTTTCAGTAGGTGTATTCCAAATTAGTCGCGATGTGTATAATTTATGTATAAATTATAATAATCTATATATGGATAAAAATAAATATATATAAAGATGATGTCAGTGCACTATTTTTTTTCTCTCTCTGGCCTACGCGCAACATAGACAAAATGCATTTACGCAGAATCATTTTTTCTATGATTTTAAGTAATCTTAGAGTAAAATCACCCATTACAAAAAAGGTAGATAATAATATTTTTGAGGGAATGACATATCGATCTTATATTTTATTGTTATTTGACTTTCAAAATAAACAAAATAATGTTGTAAATTTAAACAATGTTTAAATTGTTTTGAGACCATATTTTGACAAATCGATATGTCATTCCCTCAAAACTATTACACTTAAACGTGATTTAGGACTGGCAATTAATATAATTTAATATTTAATTACTGTTGTTTAAATATTATTTTTCACCATGTTTGAATATTGTTAATTGTTATGACTTATGATATAATTATTAATTTGTAAACATTTTATCTCAATTTTAGACTAGTCACATGAGAGAAAACAATTTTAGACTAGTCTTTATTCTTTTCATATATTTAGTATATTTTCAACTCATATACAATCAATAAATAAGTCTTTACACTCAGCTTGTAATTAAAGATAATAATTTTGTGCTGAGCTTAAAAAGTTAGTAGAGTTCTATAAATTTGTTTATTTAATATATTGTTCTAACCTTAATTATATTAACATGAATATCAAATGTCGTTAAGTCAGTTCAGTTCATTGGTATTAAAAAATAAGTGACTGGAAGTGACAACAAAAAGATATTGACCACATCTGTGGTGTTAACAACATAATGAGTAGCCCTAATAGATTTATTTATTTTACACAGATTTATTACTTAATTATAATATTATATACAATAATATAACAGTGATACGGGTAGCATTTAATTATACTTAAATTTAAATAACATTATGTAACATAGAATTAATTATAAATCAACTAAAAATTCCTAATTTAGAAAATAATTAATTTGATAACAAGTTATAATTCAGTTAAAGTCCGCATCAAATGTATTGGCGGTTGGTGGCTCCACCCACCGCGAGGCTTACAACACCTGGTACCACACATTTATTTGACGCAATATTAAAAAATATCTAATTATACTTAACAAATTTGCCGTGTTTTCTATAAGTATCACTTAACACATTAAATCCTATCAGCATTGACCACTAAAAAAAAAAAAATGTTTTAAAAACTGCACGCCTATTTGAGTGTGAACGTTACCTAAAGTATAATTTTATGATTGTACAGTGATATCAGAGGGCAGAGTCATCAACCGCCAGTACCTTTGACACGGTCTTTAGTTACTGAATTTTATAAATAAATATCTATAACCATTTACCATTGATTATAAATATTATATACCTAGAATGGCCAAACATAAATGTGTTCGCGAACTACATGGACAAATACAAACCAAAATGTTTATAAATTTTTACTGTAAAAAAATTAAAATCCGTAACAATAGTAAGTGAATTTTGATTTTATAAATAAGACGGGAGTCACATCTGACTATGCTTAGAGTCGCAAGTTATCCATCCCAGCTATATACTATATATTTAGTATTTATGATCATTGCTATAACTAAAGATAAAGAATTTATACAGTTAATAAAGATGCACTACTCCAGCACAGAAAATTGTCTGCTACTAGAAAAATAAAAGAGTAAATGAATATTTCAAATAAATGGAATATGTTACAAAAAAAGAATTCTAACTATTTCAAATTATTATTAAGTATGCACCAGAAATTGAGCAAATTAAACATCTAATCTGCAAGATTAAAATTATCAGAGAAAAACAGCAAACAACCAGTTGAGGAGAAATTACCCCCAGGACAATAATAAATAGATGAGGGAGAACCTGATAAAATTAGTAGAAAATAATAAAAAAGCAGACATAAATTATGAATGTTGAATGAGTTTAAACAATGGTATACCTACTAATCCGTCCAACCAAATGTAAGTTAGTAGGCTTAAAATCACTGCCATAGAGATAGCAAAGGACTATAGATGCATAATATCAGACACCAATATTATAAATTACCTTTAGGGCTGTTCTTACAATGTTCGGTTAGCACCTGATAACGCTAACCTACCTGATAAAACTAATATTATATTTTTAATTTATTTTAACTTATATATTTATTGAATATTTGATAATCAATATTATGTATATATATATATATATATATATATATATATATATATTTTTTATTATTTATCTTTTATTTAATCATTTAGAAAATAGGTTCTTTGCTCTTCTCAGACTATTAAATATAGTAGACATTTATAACAATTGTATCTATAAAAATGTACCTAAAATATAAATTTAACAAAACTTAACAATTATTTATTTGTTTTGAATTTAAATTAAATTAATAATAATAGGGAGTCCTGTAACAAGCCATGCAGAACAAGTTGCCCAAGTCAACAATGTAATGAGTTACAGACAGCTTGGAACGACAACATCTCCAGTTGTGTCGAACTTGGTACGGGACGATTTAACATCACACGTTAAAACCTGGCCAGCTGATATTTTAGCAAAACAGGTAATATTATTAAATGCATTCATTCAATGTCAAAACAAATTTCATGTTTTAATAGCTAAATATCTCATTTTAGGCACAAAAATTAAATGAAGAAGCCCATATATTAGGTAGTGTACACTGTTCACGGGTATCTGCAGAACTCAAATATGCAAGGTCTATTGTTCGTTTGACTGAAGTGCAAGCATCTTTATTAGAACACAAGTAAATTAAAAAATTTTATTAAAAACCTGTATTTAAGTTGGTTCTTTATATCAATTATTCAATTTGATTTTCAGGGTGTTATTTTTACAGCAACAAATTAAAACTTTAGAAAAATTAAAATCTGAAAATTCATTTATGGGTGAAGGAGATGAAGGAAGGACGACTTAAATATATTATGGCAAGTGTTTTTGTTATTTAAATAGTTGTCATCTTTACCAGAAGTGACCACAAACATGTTCTTTTTTGTTATGTTGATTTTTTACAAACTTTTTATAATTTTGTTTCTGGGTCTTAAAGACCAAAACTATGTTCCAATTGTTAGGTATATGGTATTCTTTATTTATCATTCTGAAGTTTTTTTTTTTTAATCATAGCTGTCAGACTTTTTATATTAATTTAAATACAAGTACTTACTAAGTACTAATATAGTCTAATTTTTTCTTACATAAAATGTAATACCCTTAATACTATCTTAAAATAAGTATATAATGAAAATCTTAGTATCAATAAAATATGTATTCACCTATTAACTGATTATTGGTAATATATTATCATTAACCTAATGATAACTCATATGAAACATAAATTAAAAAAGATTTTTTAATAATTAGCACCATTTTTTCATAATCCTATTATTATACTTATGACTTTGTGTCCAGATTTAATTTATTGATATTCAAATATTTTTTTATAAAGAAAATAAATTAAAAATATTAGTATTTGCTTTGATAAATTAAAAAATTGAAATACTTACAATAAAATACTTTTTAATTTACAAAATTATTGATTTTTAGTGTAATTTTAAACAGTTATATTTTCTAGTAATGTCCCAGAGAAGATTAGGAGGCCGCATAAAACATATTTAGTAAAATTTCTGTTTTTTTAATGTTTTAACTATTTTTATGAAATATTATAGCATAAAAATGTTCAAAACAAAATTATATTTTTTTACAACACATTTAAGTTTTTGTTCTATTTAATATTTGTAATACAATTTTAATCTGGGACAATTATATAAGAAATGATGTTTGATTCTTCATATTTCAGGCTTGTATTCTATAATATATTATATCTACCTCAACATTTTCAATTCGACTATTACATTGTATTGTTTTTTTTATTTAATAGTCAAAACAAAATTAAATTATTTGTTTTACTAAGATAAATATCAAAACATGAAACAACATAGTTTTTTGTAAAGTATTGCATAAAAGTTTCTTATATCATATTTTTGTAATATAGTTATTAATTATGCCATAATTTTCTATACATAAATTTATTTTTCTTCAGGAAAAGTATTATATATTTAATTGATGAATTAAAGTCTGCGTTGCTTAGAAACATACTTAATTAAGGTTTAACAAAATGCAAGTTATTTTGGTTAAAATTTGTATATATTATTCTATTTATTTTTGGTAATTTTAATTAGCCAGTTTAATTTTAACAAACAACAAAACCATTTTTTTCTTGGTCAATTATATTCCATTTGTAAAAATTTACTTAAATTATTTGTGGTACAAAAAAAAATGCATTATAATTATATTTTATATATTTTTTTCAGTATAAAATTTGTTACTAACCACTCCCTATTTTAGATTTTAGGACCCAACTACTAATGCAGTTTTCTATCAGATCTCAGCGTTATTATTATTAATTCTATGTAAAAAAAAAAAAAAGGAAGATAAGCAATTTTGTAATAATTAATCTAGAACTTAAGACTGATAGATATTGACAATGAAAATTAATATAAAATTGTTGCCACCAATTCTTTAACTAAAAATTATTAGAAAAATATTTATTATTATAGATCAATTAAGTCACAAAATTCAACTTTGGAAATAATTAAACATATTGTTCTGTATACAGTAATAAGAAAATTATTATACTTATTTTATGTAACACTACTATTAAGACCCATTATAGATTTAAAGTATTTTTATTAAGTATTACATTTTTATTTTGGCCTTTTGACGTTCATCAGAGTTATTTGTATATTTTTGCAATGTTAAGATAAATCTTCTTTATATATAAAATACCTAAAATATAATGATTAATAAGTCTACAATTTTAGTATAGTAAATACTGATATTTATACCAAATCAATTTAATAGTAATAAGAGAAAAGGTATTTTATTTATAACTATAAAGTCTGACTTAATTAGTTAAAACAAGTTGTAGGCAGTGTACTGTCAACTTCTTATAATGAAGTAATTGCATTTATATAATTAATTTGTATGTTTCATTAAAAAAGTTCTGTTATTTATTTTAATTATAGTTTTATCAAAACTTTAAAAATATTCAACTAAGACATAATCTTTTATATCAAAATACATTATTTGAGTTATTTTAATTTTAAATTTATTACTTGAAGGTCAAGTTAGTTAGGGACAAGGTACATTTTTGTTCAGATGTTTATCAACAATGACATAAACATTTTGCAGATATTACCATTGAAAATTGGTTTTTAACTAATTATGTTACTTTGGCACCACAAAACTAATATTAACCTTCATTGAAATTATATAAGATAAATAATGAACGTCTGTCAGGTCCAGTATTTTGTCGCATTATTTATTTTAATTAATTTAGAAAAGATAATATAACAACCACAAAAGAGTGTATAGATATAAACTACTTATTAAGTTTGATAATATTAAAAAGATCTTACTTTAAACGAGTTTTTTAATTATTTTATAAGAATTAGAATAATTAATAACATATTAACATATTGTTTAAATATTTTCTCATTTCTCGCATATTTTTAAAATTAAAATGAACAGTTTTATTATTTAAACTTAATTTATGTTTATCTATCTATACACTACTTTTCATGCGCACAAGATCTGCTTGTTTCATACACAATTTGTGAACCATATGAATCCAAAGATTAATTCTATAAATAAATAAATAATGTTCCGAGTTCTAACTATATTATAATCATAATCAGAATGATAATAATTATGTATACTTACCTAAGTTCTATGTATTAAATGTATTTTTCCTTTTGTACATTTCATTCATTATGTACTATGTGCATTAATTTATCAAACTTATCCTATTGTACATATTTTTTTAATAATATAATTATATTTAGATTGTTATTTATTTAACAATAATTTACTATTGTTATTATTGATATTTGTCAAACATACAATTGAGAATGAGTGGTAGGGTTTACTATGTGATACCAATTTACTAATTCTAAAATAAATCGCTTATATTACATTAAGAATTAATTATCATCACTCATTTTATGTTAAATAAACCATATTATTTTACATTTTTTTAATCGCAATACAATATTACTATGTTGGGTTTATGCATATTTTACAAATAAAATGAAAAAAACTTTAAAATTTATTTAATTAATTTATAAAAATGACTAGAGAAAATATTTTACTCTCACAATATTATTTAATATAGTGAATAACTAGTATAGATAATTCTAACATGGAATATGTGTCAATTTTTATAATCCATATTGTTCTTAGTGCAACTAAATTGCAACTTAGCCGTTATTCTAATAAAATGTTATGCACTTGTAATGAATAATATTCTAAACAGTCAACTATATTTTTGAAATTTTATTCTAAACTAGCTGACCTGGCAAACTGTACTGCTTAACATTCAATAAATGTATTGAGACCTTTTAGCTAAACATAATTTATTTTAATTAACGTAATAAAATAAATACAATATTTTTAATTCAACAGTTCATTAGGATAATATACATTAGATAATAAAGATTTAATAAAACTACAAAAATCAAGTAATTTCTCAATAGTGAGTCGGCAAGACATTTCCTTTGATACAGCTATTTTAAACTATTTTGCTGTGTGGATTACACTTGGGTTGATTCTTTAAGTGAAGCGTATTATGATATACGATATTTTTGTTGAATTTTTCCGATACTTTAATAGTTATTCTGCTATTCGGGGCAGAAACATTAAAAAAATCAACATAAAAAAAGATTATCAAAATCGGTCCATTCTACATTGTAGAATGTAGTGTATTAATTATAATTTACTTATTAGTTAAAATTCATTCGATACCACCATTGTCAAAATTTTTTCATTATTTGTACTATAATTTGTAAGAATATTATCCAGAGAAAAATTAATTTTTTTTATCGCGGTTTCAAGTATAACCCTTGATTCCTGAGTTACTATAATTAATTTAATTTTACTATGTTAATACTATTTACCAAGTGATACATTTTATATAAAACACTCATTATTTCAAAATTTACTGATGTTTTTATAAATGTCTTTTTTTTTTAATACCATCTGTTAGGTTAAGTTAGTTAGTACTTTAGTAGTAAGTATGTTTTTTTTTATTTTTTACTACCGTCGTTTGGAACAGCATCATGTATTATTAAAAGAAAAAAAATATTCAGAGTATTTTAATACATATTAATAAGATTTCAGTAGATATTTAAAGTTTTGTTGAGTTGAGTCGTGGGCAACATTTTTTAAGGTACTCCTGTGCTATTAGTTATTACATTTATTTACACTCCTGTAGTTTTAACTACTTTTCAGAAATTCTATTTGACTGATTTGGAAAAAAGAATTAAAAATGTATGTTTCCATTTAAACATTAAAAATAGTAAATGATAAAAATATATGTACGTAATAAGTTATAACATGATGTGATGACCTCTCATAATATATCATTTTCTATGGCATAGTGAACCCATAATTTAAATGTATTTTAATGTCTTTTACTTAAAAACTAAGTAGGTACGTCAGTACGACAAACCTATTCTGTTTTCACCAAAACTTAGAAATTATTTAAAAGTAAGTATAAGTTATATTTATATTATTTTTACCAATTGTGTTGAAAACCATACAATTTGAGTATTTAATTTTAAGTATCATTTTAAAAAATTAATAAGTTAAATTTAACAAAATATAATAATTGAGTGAAAAGCACTTATATTAAACTGATTAAACTCTCGCTTATCAACTTATCAGTGATTGATTTTGTAATGAATTAGTATTTAATTAATTATTATATACAAT
Organism: Aphis craccivora; assembly: GCA_009835225.1. Lineage (NCBI taxonomy): Eukaryota > Metazoa > Arthropoda > Insecta > Hemiptera > Aphididae > Aphis > Aphis craccivora. The sequence goes on from VUJU01002667.1 coordinate 20,345, forward strand.
AACTTAATTTAGGAAAGCATTGAATTATTAATAATTAGCATTGGTTATTATTAACTAGGTATGGAAGTGTATAACTAATAAGTACTTTAAAAATATTTAAATCATATCTTTTATATGATACAAACATTTCGTCCAAAATAAATGTAATTAATATGCAATTTAATTCTTGTATAAAAATATTTATTATACATATTATTATTATTATAGTTTATTTATTTTATAATCAATGATCAGATAAATTAGATATACAGATATAATTTTCGAGTGAATAGAAACAAAATTTCGAAATAAGTTTCATTGACAAATAACTATAATCTAAGTATAACTATTATTGTTATTTGTATTAAATTAGTTATGTTAAGAATCCATAAGAAAAAGTTGCCGTAAAAAACGTCTACGGTAAAAAAAGTCCCTGGAAAAAACGTCCCAGGTACTTTTTTTATTATTTTTTAATGGAACTAATTAGTCAAATAATTAGTAATTATAACTAAAATGTAACGTAAGTATTTCTCATGAAGGCCCAGTTAAAAAATTTTAAAAAGTTGTCATTAAAAATAAAAAGCGGGTAAGTGGGTTCTATGTATTCTTATAATTTTTTTAACATTATAGAAAAACTTATGAGGAACTTTGTATTAAATTTTCAAGTATTTTGGTTTAGCCAAAAAAATTTTATCGACACTCAAAAAAATTTTTTCAGAAAAATTTAAAATTTCAGTTCTCTATAAATAGCTCAAAATAAGTCAAAATATTTTGAAAATTAAATCATGTAAAGAAAATGCTAATCTAAATAACTGGTAAAATTTTTAGGTATCTATGACTTATATTTTTTGAAAAATAACAAATATTTTAAATCGTTATCGTTATACGCTATTTCGTAAGAATTTTAAATTCAAACGCACTTAAAATTTTTCCTATAATGTTACTTCCAGTTTTCTCTATAACTACTTGAAGGAAAACTTATGGAAAACTTAGTGTTGTATTTTTAATCTTTAGTTATAAACACAAACAATTTTATGATTTTCAACTTCAAAATTACTTGCAAATTTTCGCGTTTTCGACAGATTTCGTAAAAATACGCTATAAAAACGCTTATAAAAATATTGTGACTAACGATTTTTAATTTTTTTTATCTACAATAAGAACAACTCATAATATAGGACATAATATAAGTTTGAAGTGTGACTAAATTTGTGATATGTATTTTTAATTTTTTTTTAAATATATGAAATGTATTTTAAAACTATTTTTTAACTATTTATAGATTCAATTATTTAATAATTTGCAAAAAATAAAATAAAATTTAAAACAATAAAATTTGTTAATAATTTTTTTGTCTGGGAACTTTTACTGTGGACGTTTTTTCCGGGGAATTTTTTTCCGTTTACCGTTTTTTTACCCACACCTGCAGGTGAATAGAAACATCGCAATTAAAAAAATTTATAAAATTAAATTTTATAGTTAGATAATCATTGAAATTTCTATCATGTAGTACACGGTGAGATCCAAATTTTGATGTAATTCCCAACATTGTACATATTTTAGATCCAGAGATATAACACCTGAAATGTGTAAACCTGTTTCTATTCTCCTACAAATACGGTACTTACCTAAACAACAATAATTAGGTATATACTATATATGATAGGCTGCATGTTACTTGCGTCCCAAAAAAAGGTATATTTTACCGATAGTAAATTTGACCGGTAACTTGCGTCCCATAAGTAATAAGTTAATAACTAATAAGTATAAAATTATTATCGATATTTACTACTAAAATCACTAAAGTCGATACTATCGTGTCACTAAAAATTAAAATTGATAGTTCATAAACTATACTAATTACTAGGTATACCTATAATAAATCACACTATACATGATAAGAAGGTAAGAAACATGTATATTGTATAGGTACATAATACAACTTATTAGTTGTTAGATTCGATAAGATATAGGAAATAGGAATAACGTCCATAATCTTTTGTGTTTTACTCGTATAAGTCGTATTTTACTTTTATTTAGTACGATTTGTCTTATTAGACCAATAGTTTTGTTTTTATACAATAAGTAAATTTAATAAAATACAAGTTTATAGCCATGGAAAAAATGTGTAGTTCTACAATTAGTTGCGACAAACGGTTTTTATATAATTAATGGTTATACGTTTGGATATCATAAAAAGTTAAGCAACGACAATTTTCGATGGAAGTATACCAATAAAAGTTGTAAAAGTCAAAAGCTATATCAAACTAGATGTTCATCAAAATTTAATAAGTGATCCTACTCTACATAATCACAATTCAGACGACAACACTCACCTTAATCGACAAAAACGAAGTAACGTTGCAAAACGAAAAATCTCATCGGATCTTAGCTCAGGACCATCAAAAATTATTAACGGAGAACTGAGTGCTGATAAAATTATTACATTTACAGTCAATGATGTACATTTAGTTCGGAAAAACATTTATAACACTCGAAGATCAATCCTACCAAAAATATCATTAAATAAGGAAGATGTACACAACGTATTACAAGAGCATCCTGTACTTACAGCTGAAAGTGAAAATTTTGTCCTAGTCAATGACAGTCAAAAAAATATTTAAAATTAGAAATCCTAAATAAACAAATTGAAAGTTTAAAAAAAAAAAAAAAGAAATTTCTCCATTAAATTGTATAATAAATGTTTCGTTTAAATCTATACCTATAACCATATTTGAATTTTTTTTATTATTTTAAATTTATACCTACCATATTTGAATTAAATATATGAATCTTATTATTACGACAAAATACAAAAGTACGAATTTTATTATTATGCCAAAATGTACAAAATATGAATTATTTTTAAATGATTTTTTTTTTTTTATTATTATTTCTATATTGGATACTTGGATCTTACATAGCTAGGAGCAGTGGTGCGAAGTACATGTTGAGGCCTTTTTTTTGAAAAATGTGGCCGATATAGTCGACTAGATATCATGCACAACCATAGGCGTGCGCAGAAATTTTTCGCAAGGTGTGCAAAATTGTTTTAAATGGGTTACTTGACTTACCTACTATACGTCTATACCTACCTAGGTAATAATAATAATTTAAAAAATACAATTTTTGTAGGAGGAGATAACTTATGGTTTATGATATGGGCAAAATGGGTATATTCATTGGAAATTACGACAGAGGAGAAGCAAAGTTTTAAAATATACTTTATTAAAATTGTTATATCTGCATCTGGTCACCCATAGATAATAAAGATGTCTTTATTATCTATGTGGTCACCACACATATTATAACACAACTAGGTAGATAGCCGTCTACAAACTAATATTGAAGTCCAGTAAATGGCCGAATTTTCTTATCAAAGAGCTCTTGTTTACATTACGACTTCGGATGATAAAAATCAACGACCGTCGATTTGAGTGTTTTGTAAATTTGTAATGAGTAGTAGCATGACAAAATAAACATTTTTTGTTTATTTTGTCATGTATGTATATACAATCCATATTATCGAATATACGATACGAACTTTCCAAAAACTCTTCATAATTTTTGGAAAATCTAAGTATTTATACGTCATATTAAAGTGCCCACACACTGCAGCGGTAGCGGTGGCGGTGGCGGTAGCATTAAAATGAGTCCGGACACAATTTTACCGCCACCGCCGAGACAATAGAATTTTACCGCCACCGTTGCAGTGTGTGGGGATCTTTACTCATATTAAATTGCCTTAGTATGTAATAAATAATAATATATTAATATGTAATAAAAAACCAATATTGTAGTTTAATTTTAATGAATTATATTATTTAACAATAATTTGGAAAATATTCTTTGGTATTTCTTATTTACTTGAATTGAATAATCCAGAATTTTTCCGTTTAATTGAATAAAGCGGAATATTTTGTTGGTCCCATGCGATTTCGCTTTAGACAGTTTTCAATGTATTATAAAGAATATAGTAGGTATATTGTATATTGAATTATTATACAATAATAAACGCAGTTTAGGAACTTCCATACGACATAATACGTACTTCATTCTATTGACTATTGTGTAGGAACCTTATAGATCATATATAATGGATGGAGCAGCTACACAGATATATAATTATGATGACCAGAAGTACTATTTTTCATAGGACAGTACACTTTTTTGATGCAAGTCATAGCGTCATTCAAAATAGTGTTAAGTATATGAAATTGTAATCTTTTTTTGAAAATATTATGAGTTAATACATGTTTGTGATTTTTTATAATTTGGTATTAATTTATATCTTATGGATCGATCTAATGCAACCGAATTGGTTTGAAAATAAAACGAAAATAATCATAACTACACGTATGTTGTATGTAAAAATGAAATGTTTTGCCTTCGGTGGTGGGGAAAGCGGAATTCGAGACGGCTCGTTTTTTGTATCATTGCGGGGATGGCGATTCCGCGCTCCAGTATATCTTATTTATCTCAGTGACTACACTCAGTGGCCAGTGCACTCAACTGTCTCAACTCATCATGACAAATCGCCAATCGGTCAATGTGTTTTAATTTTGTTTATTTATGTATTTATTTGATATAATGTTATCAAAACTTCTATTTATTACGGGGCTCGGGCAGTTGGATATTTATAATAGGGTATTATTTAACATTTGGCTGCACTGGAATACGACCCGTTGTTTGGAAACGAATAACGATATCTCACTAACAAACTTGGAACATCGATCGATGTTTTTTTACTCTGGTTTTGATTTTCTGACTTTCTGTATGGAGTTTATTTCTTCCTTTGTTGTCCTATACGAAAATTGATTTCGATAAAAGCAATATAATTATCGTATTATCGATAGTCAACATTTCATAAAATATCCGAATTTTGGAGGCAAATTTTAAGTATAAATTCATTATGAATCGGAGTAACAAAATATCAATTGAATTAAACCCATTTTTGCAATCAACATCACAAACTCCGTCTGGAACACCAAACAGTAAGCAGTGGATTTATTTGAATTTTATAAAAAACGTATTGTGTTAAAATTGAAAAAAAAATAAAAATCATTTTATAACAAATATCAATTTATCAAATTATTTCTTGAAATTTTTAAACACGATGGTTAATATTACAGATGGCAAAAAAAAAAAAAGCAAACGTCCTTACACTAAAATACAACCAGACCGTTCTAACACCGAAACTGTTAGTTATCAAAAATTGGTTGTACCAAAGCGTATGCATAGTCCCTATTGGAAGTATTTTGGGTTTCCAGCGTCAGACATTGGCAGTATACTTACTCAAGATAGGATTATATGCATACTTTGTAAAAAGCAGTTTGCTTATAAAAGTAATACTACCAACTTGAGAGTACATTTACAAAGCAGACATAAGACTGAACTAATGGTTTTGGAAATGGGGTCCTCTAAAGATGGAAGTTCAAAAAAAAGGCATGGTAAAAATGAACTAATGTTATTAGCTACTTCTGAAGGCCAAGTGGATGTAAATAGGTCAAACTGCAGATTAAAACAACCGGACGTTTATATACAAGGAGAAATTAATGAACAGTTTGTTGGGGAAAATGTTGCCAATATCCAAGAACAAACTCCTCCGATGTCGGTTATCTTTCAAGATATTGATAATTCAGTAGGTATTTTTAATTATTATTATTTTAAATTCTTCTTTATTATAAACTAGCTGAACTCGTGCACTTTGTAGCCCCTAAAAACCCTACGTTTTATATGTCTCAAACTCTGTATTAAATTTGTTATCTGTGATTATGTTAGCAGTATAATTTTATACCTATATATAGATAACATTAAAAAATATACTTAGTCGATAGTATCTTACAACGATATTCAATTTAGTTTATCATTATGCATTTAGCAAAATTGAATTATATTTATTGAAGTGCATTTTGATACATAATATTTTTTGTTATTCCTTCTGTTGCGTACAAAAATAAATCAGAAGGTTTTCTGACACTTGAGTCAGGCGCTGCTCCAAGGGGGGGGGCACTGGGGCCATGGTACCCTCCCAGGCTTTCAAAAATGTTTAATTTCTTAATACATATTTTATTTGATATATTTGAAAATTTTTCCTTGTGAACTATAGATAAAGACTATTATTACCTATTGGTCAATAGTTATTAGCCATAACATTATAACACGTTAAATAGGTATTATCAACGGACGGTTTACCGGTTTACGTATATAATATATTTATATATATATCGATGAATCATGACGAAAAAATGGCTCCCCCCCAACCAAGTCTTTGGAGCCGCCCTTGGCTTGAGCATGGCAGTTGTCTATGTGAGAAGCATGGATTTTCAAAATTCAGTCCATACATTTGTAGTGATTGTCCTTGTGCTTTGTTGATGGTCATTGCAAAGGCGAGTCGCACCGGAAACTGCCAGTATCATTTTGTGATCGTATGGTTGCCTAAATTATTGAAATGAGAAAAGTTTTGTCTGTGCCTCCCGGCACATCCACCACTGGTTTTTGATATTTGTTCCCATGGCAATAAATATTATTATAATTATTTTAGTAATTTCTTTTGCACTAATTAATATTATAATTGAAACTTATAGTAACTATCTATAAACAAAAATTTCCATCTTAAATCTCAAAATGTCTGCATTTCCCGAGGTTGAACCTATCACTTTTTAACTTAGCCTATCTTATAAATTTTACCAAATGACAGATAGTGTAAAAAATTTCATGAATATTGGTCCAGTAGTTTCTGAGTTCATCCCGGACAAACACTGTGACACAAGATTTTTATATATTAAGATATAATTAATTAAAAATTAAGCAATAACACTTTGTTTTGTTGTAAATTATTTTTTCACTGTCTACTTTAAATAATATCTACAAAATAAATTCTTTGTTTTTCAGTCAAATGATGTGATCAATAAACTTGTATCGGATGCAATTACTGATTTTGTTATAACTGATCTTCATTTACCAGATATTGTAGAAGGTAAGGGTTTTCAACGTCTAATTGCTACATTAAGGTCTCCATGTGAAATTCCAGGAAAATATAAATTAGAACAGTGCATAATACCAAGAATTTATGAAACTACCAGATCCACTGTTCTTAATAGTATTTCAAACAGTTGCAGCACTTTTGCATTAGGTATAGAAGAATGGAAATGTTCTAGCTTAAATGTTTATATTACAATAAGTGTATTTTTCCAACAGGTAATTTTATTTATGAGAGTTTATAACTTAAAAATATTCTAATTTTTTGTTATTTAAAATATACAGTTGGACAAAGAAGGTTTGTGTATTAAACAACTAGCCACAATTTTATGTAATCCTAACAGAACTGCTAATGAATGGTGTGGAATATTGGGTTCATTGTTTATAAATTGGAACATTAATATTGATCAAGTGAAAACTGTCATCAAAGCATTTACAAATAATAATTTAGATGCAGCATTGAGAACTCAAGGTTTTGTTTTGATACCTTGCCTAATTTATGAACTACAAGTGTGTAGAATTTAAGATTATTTTATTTTATTTATTTTATGGGCTTAGCCTTTTGACAAAAAGTAAAATCTTAAAATAACTACAAGAAAATTAAGAATAGTTTAATTATTTGGTAATTTAATTATTATTATATATTTTTTTCAGAATTTATGTACAAAAAGTTGTTTTGAAACTGAAGAAGTATTAAATGTCTTAACAAAATGTAGAACAGTTTCTGCTAAACTACATCACCACAATGCTTTAACATCTGTCACATTTCAGGATAATGTTGTTCAAGTATTTAATTCATTTCTTAGTAGAGAATACCCACAGATTTGGACAACTACATACCATTATTTAGAACGTTTTGTTCAACGGAAAGAGACCATAAAAAGTTTATGCAATACATTGGATATTGGATTTTTTCCACATGAGTTGTTAACTGATAAAGATTGGTCAGTTATTGAAGATGTTGTTACAACTCTCGAGCCTTTAAAAGTTACTGTTACTACTCTTAGTGAAGAAAAGATACCATTGATATCATTATTAAAACCTTTAATTAATCAGTTAACAAGCCACCATCTGAAAGTAAAACCCAATGATTCAAATCTTGCTGCCAGTTTAAAGAATACATTTGCCAATGAACTTCACTGGAAGTAAGAATATAATATAATATCATCAATAGTTTTTAATGATTTACTTATTAATCATATCAATTTTTAGGTATAATAATATTGACGTTCAAACATTTTTACACATAGCAACATTATTAGATCCAAGATTCAAAGATTTTCCTATGACTGAAGGCGAAGAACATCTTCCAACAATAAAACAAGAATTAGTAAAAATGGTTGAAACTGAAGGTTCTGTGCCTTATGATACTAAATCAAATGCGACAGAAATTGACCCAGATGTGTCTAAAAAACCTAGAATTTCAGGTTAGTATTTCAATAGTAATATATAAAAATTAAATTATTAAATAATTAAAAATATAATTGCAATTAATTTTAATTATGGTTGTTTAGGTATTGGATTCTTGCTTGGAAGTGTTGCTAATGTAAAAAGTTCTCCTATTGTTAATAAACATAATATGTCACTTGAAGATAGACTTAATTTAGAAATTGCTCAGTACGAATCTGAGCGAACTCCTTGTCTTGAAGAGTGTCCGCTTATGTGGTGGTCTCGAATGTCATCAAAATGTCAAAATCTCATAAGGCTTGCAAGAAAACACTTTGTATATGCTCTTAGTGGATCATCTAGTAAATTACCCCTAGAGTTGCAAACTCTGTATTATATAAAAAGATCACAAATAAACCAAGATCTAGTAGATAAAATGCTGTTTATAAATGCAAACACAGTTGAAAATAATTGTTCATAAAAAAGTTATTTATTTAAACTAAAAGACGAGAATTTCCACACATTTTACTTCCCCCACTAACATTTAATGAGTAATGTATATCATTTTAATCATAAAGTTTATTTTTTTACTATTAAGGTTTTATTTTTATATATTATAATTATGACTTCATAAGTGATAGATTACATTTCACACTTTTTCAACTTTAACAAATTTCTCTGACTATTCATTAAGTTGCATTTGTCAAATTTAAAATGTTTTATGTATTCTATTCGTGCTAATATGATATTATAGTATGAATAATTGATAAATATTGCTTATTTCATTTTGTTTTTTATTACTCTACAGCATATAGAAATATAAAAAGGTTATTGAAATAACTAATTAGTTGTATTATTAAATAAATAATTATGTTTGTAATTTTTGTATAAATTATACAATTTAAATTTGTAAAAAAAACAATAAAAATTGAACTGAGATTTGAGGTTATAATCTAACTATATGAGTATTTAATTTTATATCAATAGTATACTATTAACTTTCTTGTTAAATTTTAATTGATTATTACAGAAGCAATACATAATTTTTTTAGCTATATAAATGTTTTAAATTATACATACATTTTTATTTTGCATATAAAATAGCAATAGATAGATAATCAACGTTTATTATCCCATTAAGAGAAGTTTTTTCTCTTGGAACTACATGCAACCTAGATAAACAAATTTATGGAAAATTATTTTGAGGGTTTTAAATATTACTTATTAGTATTTAACCTATTATTTGACTTGAAAGTTAAAAGTAATAATTCAAATTAATATTAAATAGATTTCAGTTATATTAAGCTGACTGATATGCATATCTTCAAAAAAATTATTCTCTATAAATTTATAATGTGTAGTTTACTCTAAGATTATTCAAAGTGTATGCATTTGGTAATGATCATACTAATGTATTTTTAATAAAAGTAAATGGTTAAAATCTTAACAAAGAAATAATGTAATACAATTTGGTAAAAATTTTTATTAAGATTTTTTTTTTTTCGTGAACAAAAATGTAAATATTTAAACTAAGTTAATCATTAATTTGTTGAAAATTTAGTAATCATTCACACGTCCCCATCTCAAACGTTCTTTTTTCATCTCTAATTTTAACCAAGACGGAGTAGTTTTCTTAAATGGCACTGCATTTGGATACTTAAGTGGTGGCTCAGGCTTTTGGAATGGATGTGTTTTTCTTAGTTTCCTTATTAAAAACTCTTTAGCTATTTGTTTTTCATCGCGATATTTATCCATGTATCTAAAATTGAATTATAATAAAATATTTAAAACTAATAATAAATTATTATCAACTTACAAATTGAATGGTTCTTTAAGAGGGAACCATTTTTGTGGTTTAATATATGGAGATGGAAAATCATATTCATAAACTGGTTCTTGCATGGATAGTTGATCATGATAAAACTTTGTCAATGAATTGTCCCAATCAGTTTGATAAAATGCTAATCCAGCCGGTGTTAAAATATCTTCATAAGAACGATAAAAATCAAAAGTACTAAATGTTCTTTTAGCCAAATCTACTCTAAAAATAAATTATTAAAAAGTTTTTCTTTTTTAATGTATATTATTATTTACCGTTTTACAAATTATTATACAATATAGATGGACTATGATTTATTTTACCATAGTCAAACAAATACAAAATATATTAATTATATTAGGTGTTTTAATGAAGTTGCATGGCACTGAAGGTAAAGATTCTTTTGCCCATCCATTAACCTAACATGGTAGGTTTATTATTTAAAAACTTACTTTTCACTAACTGATTTAACTGAAGAAAAATCTATTTTTGTGGATTGTTTGTAAAGAACAAAAATCATTCTTTGGTATCCCGTACCTTTAGCTGGAAATGGTTGTAAATAATTAAACACGGTTTCGCCTTTATTAACATCTCCATCAGGTATATTTCCCCTAAACAAAATTAAATTTAAAAATTATAAGAGTAACTAATGTTTTAAACTAAAATAAAATTTATGGAAAATGCATACACTAGCCAATGAATGTATTCAGAATTTTCTTTTTGTAAATGTCCATCTGGATTTGTAAGCATTAATGTCCATAGTGTATTTTCAGGAGCTTCAAAATTTACTTCTGGACTACTCAGAGCCTATTACAATTAAATTATTGTATCACATTAGAAAACAATGCAAAATATAATAAATACCTCCAAAGGTTTGATAATATTTCCTCGATAAACAGGCACTTTTATTGAGTTGTATTCATAATTAATATCCATTTGAATGTAAGGCGTAAAATAAGCATCTCCAAATAGATGTTCAAATATACCATAGTACTCTGCTACTTTTTTTATATGTAATGGAGCATTTGTTTTTGACCAATCATTAGATATTTCGTCCAATGATACTGGTACTAAATACAATTATTAAAAATCATGTATGAATTTAATTATGCCATAAACACCACGTTAGTTTTATACATTGTATTTTTTTTTTTTTTTTTAATAAATTGAAAATTTTTAATTTGTGTGGCTTATTATAGATATGTTTTCAAAGAATGCAAACAATAAAAAATATCATAAAACCATAGAAGATGAAATTATTTAAGATTCTGGGTGAAGAATCAAACAATAAATACATATTGAAATTACAATAAGCAGTGTGTTCTTTCCTTTTATTATGTATGTTATCACTTTTAGGTTAAAAAGTTTTAATTTGAAAAAATGGGGGTGGTTTCTAGTAGTAAAGTGAGTTAATTTGATACTTGAGAGTAAAATGAAAAAAAGACCAGTACTTTTTTATTTTTTAATTGAAAAAACAAAAAAAAAACAAAGAAAAAACTGGGATTTCTTGCACAGATCCAGTTTTGAGAAAATCGATTTATTTTTTGGTGCAACTCCAAAAACATATAACAGTAGATAGTGAAAAATTTATCAAATGTTTATAATAAAGAATTTACCATTTTATTCTCTATACATTTCAAAATTATTTGCTGGGTAGAAATGGTTTTGCAAATTTAATACAAAACACCTCATAAGTTGTTAATTTCTTAATTAAAAAATATTGAGAATTTAGTCTCATAATATTTTTTTTTACCCAATTTTAAAAATTAAATGTTATGTTCTTAACAAGTTTTTTAACTTAAATTCTACTAGGAATATATCATTATATGATTACATTTTAAAAGTATTTTAACTGTTTGAGGTACTTTGTTACCATTAAATACAAGTAGGGTTGCCAACCGGCCGGTAATTCGCATCCATAGACTTAAAAAGCAGGTTACCGGTATTTCCAAAATAATAATTGTAAAATTATATAAAAAGCCAGTATTTCCATTTTCTATCTGAACGAGAGTTTTGATATAAATATAATAATATTATATCAGTTTTGTAAAATTGGTTATCATATTGCTGTCAATAAATCGTACCTATATAATATTAATGACTTTAGATGTCTATCGTCAACTTTAACACTTTTATAAGTATTATAATATGATTAGTATGTACTTTTGTACCTACTATGCCGTTGTCGACTTGTCAGTTGTTGTATGTGGATATGTGATTGTTGATAGACAATTCATAGATTTCGTATATATTTTCAGAGTTTATACTGTTAAAGCTGGATTAGTTATAAGAAATAACTTAACATATAATTGTTCAGAGTTCTTTGAAGAAATACAAAATGAAAAACATTAATTAAACGCCGTGAAAAATACCGCTAAATATACATTTAAAAGTTTATAATTTACTTTACTTTATTTAATTATTTTATCATAATGTAATATTAATATTATTAAATTTATTATTTTAAAACTAACTATGTAATATACAATTCAATTTATTAATTATATTAATATTAAATCAATTTATCAATTATACTTATATCAAATAAAAATTTACTAAATTATGACCTTTTTTTTTTTTACTTGCACTTGGGCCGGTATTTTAACTGGTAGTTTATAACAACTTGACAAAGAAACTTTCTTAAAAAAAAATCTTAAAAGTATCATAATTAGTTCAAAAATAGAACCTACATCATTAAATAAGTTATTGTTTAAAAATCAGCACATACAATTAATTTGATTTAAAAAAAAATTAAATAATAGTAGAATACCTATTAATACTAATATTTTTATCACTAAAATATTCTTTATATAGGAAATTTCACTAAATATCATTATATACATACATTCATTGTTTCTGGCTAATTTTTCAAGTTCAGCATTGCATTTTAATTTTTTTATAAACTCTATTCTCTTTGCTGTTTCAGTTTTTTTGTCTCTCAGAGGTGTAGGTAATCCAATGTCAACTTTAAAGTGAATTTTTGGATCTTTAAAGTTCATTTCTAAATACATGATATTTAAATAATTATTAATTTATTGTGAGCAAACATAGTACTAGTATAGTAGCATACCTTCCATTCTTTCTTCTAATGTTTTTGCAATACCAGGAGGTTTTCCCAAATTTCTACGTTGACTTCTGTGCCGTACGCTCATTGCAGTTAGTAATCGGTTTTGTTTTTTTAGCAAACATGTTGCCGAAAAAGACATTCTATAATTTAAATACATTTATGTACAAATTTAATAAATATTTATTTTCTTATTTTTATTGATGTAAGTTATACATGATTCCCAATTATACATACTTTTAATCTTTGAAGTGAATACTAAATGATAATATAGTATACTAAATAAATATCAAAGAGCAGTAAGAACTGCAGTAAGTCAAGCTATCAGCAGCAATGAAGAATGAACATTTGATATTTGAATTTAGTATTAGAATACTTGAAAAATGAAAATGAAAGAAAAAAATGTGTGATGGAACATGGAACTTAAATTTCTTATCATGAATGATTTATATAAAATATTTTATATTATTGTTCTGTGGTAGTAGTGGACAGTGGTAGTACCACGACAGTACCTGTCCTACATCGTGGATGTACGGAAATATTAGCCCCACCTATAATTCTGTGCCTTCAAGGAGGCCGGTTCACACCACGGTTTAAGATAATATGGTTGTCCGACGAACTATGCGTTTGTCCCTATCACATGACCATCGAAAGTGCTTGGCAGAACAGCTGTTTAACTAACTGCCAGAGCCCTCTATCGAGATTTTGAAATTGCCTAACCACATTTTAAAAATTAGCGCTACTGATCATTATAATCTATTACTTATTAT
>VUJU01002668.1:12537-34333 GCA_009835225.1 Aphis craccivora
TATATTGATTTATGAATTCTACGAAATATTATTCATTATACATATTTGGATTTGATGTTATGGTATTACTTTTGGTATTACTTATGTATTATATCGTATAAGCTATCTATATGTGTACTATATATTTAATGTATAAGTTATCAGAGCACGTAGCAGGTATAATAACTATCATAACTAACAAAATAAAATAAAATTGCTGTTTTTATAACGTATAACTTATGTTTTCGTTGCGAAAACAAATATCATCCGTTAAGAATTGACATCTATGAACGATGTCCTATTCGTTTTAATCTAAAATATAAATTTCTTTGTACATTATACTATTATGAATGAATTACTTGATATAGAACCACGTCGTACATGCGCTTCTCCTTTGATCAGTATTAATATTATATGCTCTTAATTCTTATTTTAATATTTAATTACCTACTGATATTATTTAGGTTTGTTATATTTTGATCACGTTCATATTACGCGTTACTATAAAACTTGTAATTTTTTATTTATTATAGATACAGCACTTACAATTGCAGATAATGTTGAATACCGAAGATATATATTTTAAGTTTCCGGTGAATATCATTATTTAAAATAAATATTTTGATATACAAAAGTGTTGCAATTAAGGGTTGTTGCAACCATCATATATCTTAGTAAAAAACTACTCATTCTGATTGAAACATATGTCGCAACGCATATCCCGATTTTCATTATGATAAAATATTCAACTTTCAGTAACATAGTATGAATGTATGAACCATATTATTTTTACTTTCGTCTTTTGAATTGCATTAAACGTTATTTAAATTGAATAAATATAATTTCAAAAAATGTAAGCTACAAACAATATTTAATCAACTAAAAATAATTTTAAAAATGTGCTTCCGTCGTCCAATTGGAAAATTCGACGATTTTTGAATATAACAATCAGAGTGAACATTGTGAGGCACATTCTATTGGAATTAGAATCGTCCGTTCGAGTGAAAACAAAATAAATATTTTAAATATTTAAATATTTTTAGTAGTAGCGTTATATATGTTGGATTGTAGGTACATGCGCGTGCGTAAAATAGTCTACTCGACTTTTACTAGGAACGTATAACTCACACTTACGATAATTTACGAGTGACCCAACGACATGACCGTTGGTCAAATGCATAAGAAGTTGCCAATAAAATGTTCCTTAGAATGTATTAGATGTCGAAGCCCTTTTAATATTGTTACGTTCAATAATTATTTTAAGTATATTATTAGGTATGTAATTTAATGACAATAATACGTATGGTTTTTGTAATACCATTACAATATTTCCCATTGGTTTTATCATTAATAATGTTATTATCGTCAATATTGATTTTATTATGTTTTATATTTTCTTGCTCTACATGCAAAAATATGCCGACGACGCATTTATGTCTTGGCAAATAAATTTAAATTTTAGTTTATCTTATAATTTTTAATAATGAGTTAGATGATAATTAATGACCAGTATTTTTTTTTTTTAAATTCTATTACCAAAGTTTCTATGTTACCCTTACGGCCTTACAATATTTATGTTGCATGATACTTAGTTAATTTTGTTTGTAGGTTTATATATTTTATTGAATGAAATTGTTCCAATAAAGTTTGTAAATTATGGTTTAACTTTTCAAAATCTGTAATTGTTTTTTAATGAGTACGCAGCTTCGAAAATGTGGCACGTTTATTCATTTGAAACATAAATATTTCAAGTCTTAAAAAATTAAAACAATAAAATATAATATATTATACGTATAATCATAGAAAAATACAAAAGTAGCTTTATTTTTATGAACACTTGTTTTAATTAATTTCCAATTATTTGTAAATTGTTAATATTATCATACACTGTGCAGTGTGCATATTATCTTACGTTCGATTACCTATCGATCAAAAGTATCATAGTTTTATGACAGTCTGTTACTTAACACTATTATTTATTATTTAGACAGAACAATAATTGTGCTGACGAGGTGAAGAAAACTCGCATTTATCTACGGTTGGATAGTTATATATACCTATTATACTAGCTGTACTTGCGAATGGGCGTGCTGTAGCACAACATACACCGTCGAATAGGAACGCCTTTATTTAGTGAACACTGGAATGTATATATAGAATTGAGTCTCAACTGAATCGCATAATATAATAATTTATTGTGATGAAAATATCTTGCAAACACGGTGTGTTTAATATACGAGTATAATATAATAATATAATACCCACCAACTCCCGCTTTAAGTGCCTACAGTACTGCTGCAGTGTCGGGTACATTAATTAAGTAATTTTTTTTTAAACATCGGGTATAATGTATTATACGATTATGCGAAATATGATAACCAAACTATAATGTAGTATGGCATGTACCTACCTACCGTCTACCGTCTACACAGATATACGCGTCCGATTCAATTTTTACCAGAAGGGTTTTCCGAGTTATTATTTTATGTAGTCGCTGTATATTGTTCTGATGGATTAGAAACGACTGGACCGTGTCGTTCTACGGAATTATTATGCTCGTGTATGTGTCCGTGATCAACATTGTACAATGCGGTAATCCGATGAAATTTTTATGCGTATTAAGTTTATAATAGGTACCTACCTGTCAAAAACACGCCTGCAGACTGGCGTAACCAAAGGTCGACGACCAAAAGGGGCGGATAAACTTTTTTTAACATCCGTTCAATTTGTATTTTATTCGACGCACATTTTGTTATTATTATTATATTAACAACTATTATAAATATTCCGGGAGGCCCGACTCCCCGGAGGCCGACACCGCATCAAACGCACTGCACCGCGCTCGATGTCGCGCGATTAAGGGTTTATTTTAAAAACAAAAACGTGGCGTTTCACTTGATGTTTCGTTAACACGGCTACATGTTTATCATATATAAACGTACCTACATTATATTTCGTTTTAGGTGCATCGCAGCATCCGGCTAATCGGCTTTGCCATTATCTGCGTATACCCTGTACAGCCCGCGAACGGCATTTAAACCGATTTACGGTTGTCGGGACGACCATTATACAGATTGCCGCCGATACATATTATACTCACGCGTAATTATCATCGAGCGCTTTACACACGTCGTGTTTTATACTCGGGGCATTTACTTATTATACGACCGCCGTGTGCCGTGTACAGTAATAATAGTACATCATAGGTAGGTATATAAAAATAATAATAATATACAAATCGATATACAACTACTACGACGTTATAACAATGTTGTTATTATTATTATTATATTATTGTATTACGACTGTTGTAGTACTGTGACACGCGTAGTGAGTTTACCCACAGTTTACCCACATCGGATAAAATTGTCACATTGATTTCGCGCGCGCGGATAAAACGCAGTGATCAGATATACTGTGTATTTATATTATGTTATTTTATAATATTATTGCGTACACACTGCACACTGTTTATGGTTTGACAGTTGAGTTTGTTGGTGCTTAAAAGTTATAATAATTTATTATCGATCGTTATTCGCGCGCGTCGGTATTATTGCAATACGTTTAAAGTGTATTATTCATATAGCATTAAAATCGTACGCATTAAATTAACCATTGTGGTGTGCATTAACGGTGTATATTTGACGATATATTCCGTAACAGAAAGAGGAAGTCCTAACCGTTATTATATTTATAATTTACTAACGATACAGCTACGCGCACACAAATATAATATATAGCTCGTTAGTCATTGCCGTATCTAGCGCATAAGTTTTTGGCGAGGAGGGGTTTTACGACAGCGGAGAAACATTATGGGTATATTATACTAAAAACACGTATTCGAGGTACTTTATATATATATATATATATATTGTCGTCGGGCTGATTTAAACACGAAAAACTAACTATAAATTGTCAATGTCGTTAGTACTACTTTATGGTTATTTTTATTAATTACAATTCTACATAGTAAAATGTTACTGCCGGAGCCTATATTTTTCCGTTTCCTTATTTATAAACAATTGGGTTCAATATTCTTTTTATTTTTATTTTCGATAAAAGTATACACATAAAACGTAATATATATATTATATAAACAAAAAATACTGCCAAAATCGACTGCTAAGTAAAGGAAGTAAAAGTTTGTTTAAAACGAAATTTGTTTCTAATTCAATAAAAACTGTATAATATGTTTACATTCATTTCTTTGTTTACAATGGTATATAAAATGTATAATATCTACTTAACGAAAGAAAACAAAAAAAATCTGTTAAAAAAAAATAAATATTTTTTTTTCGTTTCAAAGTATATGATTGATTAATTTGTACAGATTAAGTCAAATATTTTAGATTATAAAGATTTTTATGGATTTAAATTTTTTAGAATCTCAGAGAACCAAGTTATTAAGGTATTTACTAATTAACTACCAAAACATATAAGTAAAAGTAAAGATAAGGAATGTGTATTTCGAAATTAAACATTACTATTAGTTAGTGCGGTAAACATTAAAATTATCATACTAGTAAAATTTAAGTCTGCTAAACAAAAACAAAAACAAAAATTCAATTGTATTTGATCATGGACGTGTCTGAAAATTCATTATTACAAGACAATCGATAAGAGCATTAAGAAGCTAAGGAGAAACCATAAATCTAGTTAAGTGTGGGCACACGATGTTTCGAACTTAATAACTTTTAATGTGTGGTTATACGTGAGCTGCACCCTATTAATATTACAAACATAACGCACACATCATGAACAGTTTTTGTTGTGAGCGGCTTTTCGTCAACTGCTATTGAGCAAACCAAAACCCTCAAACAAAATCCAATAATAGTCTAAAGTTTAACACCATATGAACATGTAAAGACGGAAAGTATAAAATCAAGAAAGGTGTACAATTTTAAAAGTTTTAGAATAAAAAATCTAATAAGATCTCAAATAGACTTAAATAACCATTAGTTTATAAGGTTCCCATGAAGAATTGTCAATAAGATTACATCTTCATATCCACGTTAATAAACTGCGGAAATTGCACTCAGTAGTTATATTTTTCAGCCATAACAACATTTTAATATTCTTATTACGGTTCAAGGAAATATCAAAAATTAGCATAAAAACGGCAAAAGTTCAGTTAAATTATTTTAATGTGCATTAATAATAATCAATATTATTTATATTTCAAATATTTTAAGGAATTTTAGATTTCATGCGAAGAAAGGAAGTTATAGTATCTACCTACTATTATAGTACCGATGTGCGTTTTAAAATACTTTTATTTTTTTGGTCTAAAAATGATTTATTGAATTGAATGCTTATGAATATATTTTGCTCCTTTATAATCATTATTAATCAAATTGATATTATTTTTTGAAAATCGACAACATTTTTTAATAATTAATAAATAATAATTTTTATATTGTTTGTATTTTATTAGTAATCAGATATTTTAAAACAGTGGTTTAATAATATTCAAAATATGCAAAATCATCAAAAGATGTTTTATTATTTGTATTCAAGTATATAATTACAATTAATATGCAGCAAAAAATGAAACATTATCTGTATAAATATTTCACAAAAAATCTTTCGAAGGAGAGAGTTAAAACACATAATATAAACAGTAATATTGTGCGATTTGTGCTTGACAAAAAGCCGAATGGTAGATGATAATAATATAATTCGTTGGGCCGACATATTATATTAGGTTTATTATACTTATTAGGTACTTACAAAGTAATAACAATTGGAGCTGTGGTAAAACCGAATGTATTAATTCTGCGTAACACACATTAAAAGCTTAACAATTTGTGCCAGTATATAATACTATTTGTCTATAAAACTTATGATCATCATAATAATAATGTACATTAAAATACATAATATTATAATATTCATGTTGCTATACCTAGGTAGCTGTCATTTAAAATAAAAAAAAAACAAATTATTCTCGTTAGAAACTAAATTTGAACAATTTTTGTTTGTGATACGGTCTACTTTGCATAGGTTAAATTCATAAATCATTCTGAGGTCAACTTTCATCTTCCATTCCCTCTCAGATGCACAGTATTCTAACTCATGGGAATTGTATACCACCTTTTAAATGCCCCCCAGATGAAAACAAAAAGGAAATGCAGTATGATCACTTTTCCTCCGAGCTCATTGAGTTGAAAAAGTGTAAGTAAACATAGTGAAACCAGATACCTGCATCATAACTCAGTGTAATCTGTGGACGTTAAACATTGTTAGTTGTGTGGACTTCATCTAAAATACAATCATTCATCATTTCGTTACTTGGGATATATCGAGGCTTAATAATATATAAACGTCGATAGTCAAATGGGAAATTAATTTGTAGTTTTTCTCGTGGATATTACAGGTTAAGTTTAAGAAAACTTGTTGTTTAACGATTCTAAATAATTTAGTGACTATAATAAACACTGCTAGGCGTAGTTATATAATCACCACCAAACTCATTTACGGAAGACATCGAAATGTGTAAATATAAGTATTTTATATGAATTATATATTATATAGAAAATCAATACTGTTGGTCTTGTATGTACTTAAAAATATTAGTAAACCTTTTAATCAAATTTAATTCACATGAAACACTAGTAAGGTATGGTATTACATTATTTTAAAACGTATAATTTTTTAATGTGCTAATAATAGAATGAAGCTAAAAAAAGTATATAACATTTATAATAAGAAGTTATTTTGAATATCAAAATAGATTCTAGTAAAGAAAATTATTGGTTTTACAGAAATTTTTGTTTTATTTTTTGAGATAGTTAACGTGTTTCATTCAATTTTATATTATATCTCTTGTATTGATTAAAATGTATTAATGTGAATTGTGAATAGATATAGATGGATTTAGAATACTAAAGGTAATGTTTTTAATTCTAAAAAAGAAACAATGTAATATAAAAAGTTAACATTTAATAATTTATAAATTAATAATACTTTCAAACGATATTGACCATTTGTTTACATTATAACATTTTTTACATTAAAATTTTGACTTTTATTCACTTTATTTATAAGTATATTGAAATAATTTGTACTTTTTGGTTATATCTATATTGAAAGTTATTCTTGTGTGATTGGTCTACTGATTGTAACATATTTTGAACTTCATAGTATTGTATTTTAAATACAAATAATGTATGATATAATATTCCATTTTGGATAGAAAAATTATGTTTTTATACACGTTTAATAGGAAGTAATATTTTATAGTACCTAATAATATATATATTGTATTTATATTTAAAATAAACATACTATTACAACTATATTTGTACTTACAGTTCTTAAGCATTCAATAGCTTCACTAAGACCTGAAATCAAATAAATTTAAGTTAGATATTTGCATTAATCAGTATAAGTAGATACAACTCTTCGTATTCAAATATTATTTATAAATTGTTTTTTGAATATTATATTTTATACTTGTATCATAAACTACAATCCAGCATGGATTTAAAAATCAAATTAATACATTTCTAGATATTCATTTTTACTCAATTTGATGTTCAATTATGTAATTCTTTTATCATAAATGATTCTAAAACATCCTGTTTTTTCTGATTAAAATAATATACATGTATATATATATTTCATACTGGTATCTAAATTAATGTTAATAAAGAAATGTTACTGGCAAAAATAAAGTATTTTAAACGTTACTATGAAGGTTATTCCACAAAACCAATTATTTTTTTTAACTCTTCATACTAGGTTTTCATATAACGAAAAAAAGGTATATTTTTTAATTATAAATCTATACTGAGTCCAATTGGTTTAATACTTCATGTACTATGTTATGTTATGTACTAATAAAGAACTATGTATTTATTTTAAGTTAAAAATAGAGTGAGAAATATATTAAAAACGAATACACCAAAATATGCACGGATAAATTTCACAAATCTTGGTAATATTTAAAAAACAAAAATGGTGTTTTTTTGGGTAATTACTGATTTTACACGAAATAATCATCTGCTTTTTTAATTCTGAATTTGTAAACATAAAAATAAAGCCACCCTGAAGAACTTTTTTTAAATGCAAAATGTGATTAATGTATAAAAAAAATGTCATTAGAGATGTGCAGTTGAGTTATGCATTTTAATTTATAAAATCAATTTCAAAATGTTAATTTTATTATTTTGTGGAATATTTACAATAGTTATTAAAATAAATATGCCAATAATTTTACTGTCAATTACAAAACTACTGATGACTTTTAACAACAATTGTGTTTAATTGAATACCCATGATAACAAAACGAATACGTGTATATAAGGAGTTGTAGATTTGATTAACATTATAATTAATAATTTAAACATGAAAAATATAATTTAATTTAATTTATTATCAGGTTTCTTTTACATTTAGGTAAGCATGAAAACTTAGATACGAATATAAGGTCACCTCCAAATATATTTTAACTATACAGAAAATAGTTTACTACGGTTTGTTTTATGAATACATAAAATTTGAAATACGGCATAAACACTTTTATAAACTGAACTGAGCTCAAAAACGTCTCTCGAACGTAATGATTTATAGTTGTTTTGAGTTAAAAATAATAAAACAACACTGGGCCAAAGTATGTGTGACTAGTGATGCGAATGTCCACCAGATTTTATAGGTTATCTATTATGATTCCTCTTTTAAATTTCATTCATAGTGTATTTAATGAGTACATATTTCTTTACAGATAGGTACCATACTAAAAAAAATTGTTAAGATAGTTTCTTTATTTTTATTTTAAGTTTCAAAATAATTAGAATTCTCTGTTTAAATAATTACCATGTATACACGGTTATACTATAAATTTAGATATTAAAAAAATCAAAGCATATTTGACTATCACATTTTTTAAACTAGGTATCGAATTATATAATATGCTTTGTTATACATTTTAAAATCAATCAGTCTTGAAAAGTGTACATATTATGCGATATCAGACTAACAGACATCTATCACTATTACTCATTACCATAATGTTTGGGTTAACATTACATAAGGCATCTTGAGCGTTATCTTATTTTGTTTTATTTGATACTATCAATGTCAAGACAATTTTAGTTGGTAAAAACGTCCAATAAGTTTCTTTTACGTATGTTTTTAAACAAATCAAATACAGAAATAACAAGAATCAAAATTCTAAAATATTTTTATGATGAAAATTTTAATAATATATGAATAGTTGTAATATATCAAAATTAAAAGTTTATAATATCGGAAGGTGCTTAAACTTAGTTAACCAAATTTAAATTATTTAAATTGTACGAAACTATTTATTAACTTTTAAATTCTTTAATAAATATTTTGAAATGTTTCTAATTAATTAAATGTACCTAATATATAAATCATTTAAGAATTCGTTTGGTTTCATTTGAAGAATAAGCTTTGCAACTATTATACTTAAACTGAATGCCATCATGACATCACGCGTTTATGATGGAAATTTTAATATTTGATATTTTAATTTGGTTGCTATTAGTTACAATAACAATTTCTATGGCGATCGATGAATTGATTTTAAAATAAAAAATTATTTATTTTAATGATATTTTAATATCATGCTGCGACCAAGACGAACAAATCTTTTACGACAAAGCTGCAATGCAACTAGGATTCGAAACATTGCAAATGAAAGGACTGAAGAAGAACAAGAAATTGCACGTGAAGAGCGTTGCGTTTGACTCGACTTCGTGCTTCTCAATCACAAGAACAAAGCGTGCGTTCTAATGATGCTATTGATCGAATGTACCTATGCAGTTCATTCAAAGAATGATAAATGCTTTGTTGTATCACATTTTCCAGGTGTCCCGTGAAGGCTCAATTTTTTTTTTTATAGTTTGAGGCTGAACACATTAATTGTAGTCGTTTAAAAAACTATTTTTAAAGTTCAGCACCACTGGATCCAGTCCTTAAGTTTAATAATAGGTAATTTTACTCTATAATTAAAGCTAATAGCATAAAATTGATTTTTCTGAATGAAATTTTAGGTATTTAAGGTATGTGCCAGGCACATTGTGCCTGTAAAATGGAGACAGTCATGCTGCTGTGGCACCCTCTTAAAACTAGTAATTTGTATGCCATAAGCTTCTATGACCATTCTTTCCGAAAAATAACTAATTATTGTTTTGAGATCCGTTATATGGTTTTTTTCAAGAATTTCCTTTTTTAAGAATTTAAAAGTCGTACTATAAAACCTCAACCAATTAGCACCGGTATAGATAGCCCGGAGGGTATATATACCGGTGCATTTCTACAAGTTCATCAGGATACTTCAATTCTTCAACCTGTCAACTACTAGTACAAAATTTAGTCCAGTTCCAGTCAGCAGAAGACTCCGGAGCCATCTAGACCTCGTCGCTCCACGGCGATCAATAGAAAACGTGACTACTACGATTGTACATGAGGTTGCTGATATAAGATGAATAGACCCGCGTCAATTAACAACTTGCATTAGACTTCGCCGACGACCAACACTTCTAGCTCCGAAACAACTCGGGACAAAATAATGACAGACCAAGGAACCGTCAGTCCACGGCCAAGGATCAACAATAATGACATCAGTCGGTAACTGAACTCTACAATAAAAATCGCCCTTTTCTCAGGGCGGCCGTGTCTAATAATATTTCCCCAAGCGCACCTTCTTAGGTCACGCTTTTTCAGTCGAGTCCCATGATCGAACGCCACTTGATTAAGTGGACCAGACGAGATAGGACTCGATCCCACCCCCACGGTATTGTGTTGGTTATCTATATATCCATTATTGTATTGGGTCCGTGGGTGATAACTGGTCACTTAGCCCGACTTCCTTATAAATGTATATATATTTTTATATAGAAATAAACAGCAAAGTTTTTACATTAATCAACTGGAGTAAACTTTATTAACAATCGACACGCGTACATCGTGTGCCATATCAAATAATAGTGTAGGTGCACAAGAGATAAAGTCATCTATATGAAAACTACCTATTTGACTGATTTTGGTTTTTATAGTATATTATTATTTTTTTTAAGGCTGATTTTATATTAGGTAAGCTGAATTGGATTTTTAAAAGTTGGCCTTGTTCATTTAAGGTTTATTATAAACTCTAATCAGAAGTGCTAAAAGAGGGGTTATTAGGTTTTTAAATCAAATATAATTAAATAAGTTAATTGAGAGATTTTTTTGGAATATTAGGATTGAAATATTAGGTATAAGATATACTATAATATTAATATTGTTTAGTTTTTGAATATATTTCTTATAAGTTACCAGAAAAAAAACATAAGAATATTTTTAGTATATTACAGATATTTTTATTAAAACCATGTTTTCTTAATTTATTTTTGTTCATTTTAAAAGGCCGTACATCCTTATTGGGTAGTTATATGTATAATTATTTCCTATTAATGTTAATTTTTGGCACATTTAGTTTTGAATTCAGGTTTTTTTTATAAGATTTAAAACTGTGAATTTTGTGAATTAATACCAAAGTAATGTAAAGCTATTTAAGTGAAAAAAAAATTGTTATTTGATTGGATATTTAAAAAAAAAATGTAGATTTAGTGTATTTATTATTGAATTTAGGTAAAACATTTATGAAATTTGGAGATGAAAATCAATTTTTTCTTAAGGATGTTAGATGTACTTTTGTGTACAATTTTGAAATTTAATTAGATAATAGTTTTTATGTTATCAATAAATAAGTTAGAATCTATAATCATAGTTAATAAAATCAGGATAGGCTTTTTAGGTGGCTTTACCGCATGGTTGTTATCTATTTGAAAAGGAGTGAAACGATATTAAGTTACAAACTGAAAATTGTTATTACTTTTTAATATATACTTTTCAATAATATATTTGAGTCTGCTAATTACGTACGTTTATCTTGTCTCGTAGGTTATTACACCAATTTGTTTGATATTGTATATTACGTCATCGTTGACGTGATTATTTTCAAATTTGTTTATAGCTTAGTAATTTAATATTTTAATGGTGACACTCAATTATTATATTCATATTTAAATGTAGAATCTAGTCTAATCATTACCGAATGTTAGAGATGGGAGAAAGTGGTAGTTTTAAACGACTAATGAGTTTCGATTGTCATTATTATATACATATAATAATTTATTTTAATATTATACTATATATACTTATATTATATAATATAATAAAAAAATATAAATTAAATATAAATAAAAATTAATTAATTTTTTATGATTGTATATGAAAATTATACACATTTATAATTTTTGTCGACCTAAAAGATATCTCTGTGTAAAAATTACATCTACTGACTTGTCGTTGATATGGATTTCGAGAATATCCAAGCATGAAACGTTATTCGGCGACTGGTGTTTAGTGTTAGTAGTCAAGTTGGAATTATAAGGGTTTGAGTGTAACATAACATGACATTTTCATAGCCAGTAGTCATCTAAAACTTGTTATAAATAAAACCGATGTTTTTAGAAACAGCATCTCGAATATTGTAATTACACGATATAATTTGAAAGCCTTGGGTGTGACTACGTGATTTCTGACATGATCAAAATGTGTCTATAGTTGTTGCGCTTCAAATCGATTTACGACGATATGCGCTGTAGCCCACAGTAGAATTGCACGTAATTCTCTCATTTTAAGACCTACGCATCATCCAATTTTCCGAATTGAAAATTATATTCTGTTGTATTTCATGCCAAATTTTGATACAGACCCAATATTAACGAACAAAAATGTATTTGCGGTTATTTGTAGGGCCATGTGTCGATGAGTGAGTGGATTTAGATAACTCAAAACGATAGTAATTGACTTCAACGAGTGACCAACATAACAATTATCGCTTGATTAGGGACTAAAATGAGGGTGCGCTAGCCTGTGGTTTTTGAATGGTATGGATAAAGAGGGTAGTTTCTTAATCACAGAACATTTTACAAATTAACAGGACATCGCATCCACGGCAAGACAATTCCTTAGTTAATATATAACACAGTTTAAATATATATATTATATAAAATCCCTTAAGCTACATAATATTAAATTCATTAGGAATCCTATTATTGAATTTTTTCACACAAAACGTATAACTGGTATACTGGTATAAATAATAATGATAATACACTATTGTCATTGAAATAAGGATATGAAAATATTTTGTTCAAAACACTAAATAGTAAAATGAAAATATAGTATTTTAATTGTATTTATTATAGTAAATTATTAACTAATATAGGTGGGTTTATTTTCTTATTTATTTATAAATAAAGACAAGGAAATATTTTATAACAACCCTTTACATGATTATTTAATAATAAAAATACTTATAAGTTATGATGAGTAGATTTTAAGCTGTTGATGTGGTATTGAAAACAGGGTTGAAAAAAAAGCCAGATAAGATAAAAAACTGATTCAATATATTTATATTAATTATACAATTATACATCTGATTTGAAGTTCTTTATGGATACTTCAATTTGAAATTTAACATGAATAATATTATTTTAATATTTGTCATGGTTCGAGGTCAATAATTAATTATTTCTAAATTTACATAAAGTGTCTTACTCTTACATTTAATTGACTTTCTGAAATTATAATAGTATGCTTTGTTAATGGTCAATGTAAATGCAATTAATAATAGGGAAATATTATCAATCATTTATATAGTTGGATCTGATGTGGTCTTTACTCTTTTAGGTATAATTACATATTCACACAAAGTCAATTTATTTGGAAACTACTAAAAAGTAATTCAAAGTTAATGATAATTTCATATCCATTGATTAACCATTGAATGAAATTAAGATTTCAAACTAATATAACGATTGTATTACTGTTAACTCGGTACGAACTTTTGATACGGCAGTTGCAATGGTTTGCTTTATTACGAGACTCGATGAGATGTAATGCAATGATTCTTAATATTAAATTTGTATTATTATGATTGTTACTCATAAGCATAATATTTAATTTAATATAATATATGTTATATTAAGTTTAAAAAATATTTCAAGTTTGATAAATTATTTCACTTTACAACAAATTCATATTTGAAAAAAAAGATTATACTAATACTTTTTGACATAATTGCGATGGATATATTATGATTAATTCGTTATAATATTTCAAAATAATATATTTTTTTATCAATCTATGATTAATATTAGACTACTTATAAAATGTTATATTTATTTTGTTCTTAAAATAGTTGAATATTTTTGGAATAATTTTACGCCTGTATTATACTTAAATGAATAATAAGTAATAATAAGTGTTTTAAGACTTTATTAGGCTTTAATTATTATTTGTTATTTAATTAAAATAATAATATACCTAAAATCGGTTTCACTAAAAACTAATATGCTGTATATTCCAACGTTTTCTAGTTATTTCTTAAACAAAAATAAGTGATATGTAGGTAGTTAAAAACAATTGTATTTCTTAATTATCTTCAAACTCGTTAACCTTTGTAACAGTGTCAACTAAAAACTGAAGTGCTGAATGTTTCTACATAATATTATTAATATTTTTGTTTTTTTTATAATTTTCAAAATAATTTTTACTTCCTATTTATTGATATTATTATCTTTAAACAAATTTGATTTACTTTAAACTATAAAGTATAAATGCATATGTCTAACGTACAATTTATTTCAAATAACAAGAAATACTAAATTTTTATTTGATTCAAAAAATATTTATACACTTATCACATATTACGGTTAAAACCACAAATTATTAATATTCTAGATTATGCTAAATTATTATTTTTAACATAAAATTATTATAATTGCATATCCTTGAATCAGTAAGTAGGCATATAAATATTGGATCATTAACTTCAGTGGCTATTCAGTGTAGTACACCTGTAACATAATACCTAATGTATACGATTTGAAATCTTTTTATTATTTAAAATGTCTGTATTTATTTAATAGTTCAAAGCTTTTAGCAAATTGTGTATAAAATAAAGTGAACAACGTATTATTAAATCTACGCGTTTATACTATATTATTCTCGCAGTGATGCACAGCAAATACGCATACATCAATATTTTTTAATGCTATCCAAACAAAAAAGTATTTTATGTGAGGACATTCAAAGAGTTAAAAAAAAAAAAACTACAAATATATATTGTTCAACATGAATTTATTATTATTATTATTTTCATTTTCATTCAAATTTAATACTAAAACAAAATACATGATACAAAAGCTTTTTAAAAGTAAATGTCAAGTTCAAATTGGATCTACAGTAAACATATGAATTATATTGAATTCTTAAGAATTGTAATAGTAGAACAGATTGTAAATAAAAAGATTTAGTATAGTTAAGTATAGAATGAGAAATCAAAATAGAATTGTTAACTATTTTTTGTTCACAAAACATGGTATGCATCAAGGATAACTGCTTTCCATGGATACCTAAGTAGTAGGTACTTTTGTTTTGAAAATTGCATGAAATAAATAGGTTAACAATTTTAAATCATTATTATTTTTTTAAACCTTGTGGTACTAAATAATGCTTTTTTTATTCAATTAAGTACCTACTTGTTACTTATAAAATTCAAATACTAGTAATAAATTTCACATTTGTATATGCTTTATAAATATTTTATCACTGATAATACATAAGTGTATAAATTATAAAAAGAAATCAAATGTCTAGAAATAGTGATGGATGGAAATAAACTAAATTATTATAATAATTATTATTTCAAAGTCCAAATTTAATTATTAAAAATGTAATGTGTTATACTTACTTGTTCTCCGAACTTATAGATAATATATATTTGTGAAATTTTAACACAAACTATAAAATGCAAAATATTAAATATTAGAACATACAATGTTTCATTTTTAATATAAATAATATAAAAGATACCCGATTAACATTCAAATATTCAATATTACAAATTTCAAACATCAATAGTGACTAGACTAAGTAGACTATAAGTTTTGATTTCAAATAATTGTTATTTTTAACTGTAGCAGGCATATGAAAATTAAAAGTTCGAATAAGAGTAATATTAAAATATTTATAAAAACCTTCCCGTTTGCTATTCCTCTAATACACATACTTGTGATATAAAGTCAGATATTATCAGATATGTATAAGGAAGTTACAAAAGTAGGTTGTTTATTTAATATGTTCAATTTATAGCATTAGAATTTCCAACTATTCGAAGTTTTATTCCACCTGAAAACTAATAAAAAGAAAAGATTAAATCCATAAACAATCCAGAGCTTATTAACGTTTAGCCTAAAATTTATTTAACACAATTATAAATCAAACGCATTTAAAAAAAAAAATCCATTTAAATAAATTATTGGTTTTCTAGGTAATTTTAAAACATATTATAACCGAATAATATTATTTAACTCAGTTACATAATATCGACAACATGATAAATGTGTGGTTCTTAATTTATTTGTTTCAGAAAAAAAACAACAACAACAAACGAACAATTGGTTAAGCGATAAAACATATTGATTAACGATTAGTAATAAATATATATATACAAACAATAGATTATTTCACAGAAATTGTTTATATTGTCAATTTTACACATAAACTCTAATTATCTCCCACAGAGTTTTCCAATGGTAATAAAAATATCTTACGAATTACAGAAGTTAATGTAAAATAATTAAACAATAATCAGTGTACAACGGATATTTAATTATTTTCAATTGAGCACATTATCCGAAATGATCACATCGCTGAATAAATAACTTAAATAAATAGCTTTATTGTATTAAATTGTATTAAGCTCAACTAAGGATAATGCGATGAATAATGAAATATTTTCATCACTCTGATTTTTTAAGCTTTGAATATTCATTCAAGTATGGATATTATATATTGGTAAATAATTATTCAAA
Organism: Aphis craccivora; assembly: GCA_009835225.1. Lineage (NCBI taxonomy): Eukaryota > Metazoa > Arthropoda > Insecta > Hemiptera > Aphididae > Aphis > Aphis craccivora. The sequence continues at coordinate 29,415 of VUJU01002668.1, forward strand.
GAAAAATATACAGTTATGATAATATAATATTTTACGAAAATCCACGGTTAAAAATAATTAAAGGCTTATTTAAGTTTTTATTGTGGTAATAAGATCACGAACGATACATAATGCGATTCAATATTTTCATAATGAACTTTTTTGTCCCCGCTGTAAAGTTTGTGGTTGATTTTGTTATCTAAATTAAAAAATGTTCCGAAAAAAAATTATAATTGTTGAAATAAATTCTTAATCATAATTAACGTCGAATACTCGTAATATTCAAAACGATTTTTTATATCATATGCAAATAATATGTGTATTTATACTATGCATTTTATATTAATACAAAATATTAAGCAGACGTGATATAATATCATAAGGTGAATGATATTAAAAACATTATTTAATTTCTGAAATACGGGTATATTTTTTGTTTTAGTACAAAGATGTGTTGTAGGCAGTCTGTTTTAAATTGTTGTTGTTTACTGATCCATATTTTGAACATAAAACGTTAGGATATTCACATACTATTTTTTTTCTCGTGAACTATAATATTAAATTTTAACATTTTTTAACACAAAACCCATAACTTAAATGCCGTCATAAAAGAATCCATATTAATAAACTCACTATCGAGGATGATGCAACTCTGATTACAGGAATTTCTTTAGCACATTATACAAAATTAAAATTTTAATATCAATACAAAATTTGAAAGATGTAATTAATACAAGCAATTGTATTGAATGAAGTACAATTTAATGAGACAAGTACCTAATTATATATTATACTAGTGATATTAAAATATGTAATTTAAAATGTACTTGATTGATATATTCAATTTGAATATTTTATTTCGATGGCAATGCTACTGAAAAATACTAATTGAAAAAGGTCTTATGAAGAAAATACATAGGTTTTCCTCAAATTTGTATTAAACGATAATTAATGGTAAAAAATATATAATTGTTTTACTAATATTATTCATATTCAATGAATTCTATAGACTTCTATATGAATATTGTTCGTATCTATAACAATATTCACTGTTCAATTTTAATAGTTCCGTCAAATCGATAGGTATAAAAACACCGAACAGTATTATTTTAGTTTATTCAACTCGAATAATTGACTTTCATACTGTACAATTTTTATGTAATTCTAACAAGTATAAAACTGTTATTATAAAATGTGTTTGCACGAAATCTAATTGAAAATGTTTTTAATTTATGTTATGATAGTATGAGTCAAATGTTTAAAATTAGTAGGTATATGTATTATGTATAATAAAGAATACATATTTAAAATTCAAACTATACCTATTTAACATAATACAAATTCTCATAATTTCATAAGTTTCTCATATTTAACTGTTAAAATTCTAAGACTTACATTTTTCTGGATGTCTATCACCAGGTATTTAAAATTTGAAATGCAGCTCACTAGTATTATAATTTTTTCAAATGTATCAATTTTCTTTTTTCAATTATTGGTGAAAGCATATTTGTTGTAGACAATTTTTTAGACAATTTTTTTTACGTTAAAGAATACTAATTGAAAAATAATTTTATGTAACGATTAATAATGAACTATATATAATAATAGTATTGTGATTTTTTTTAAATTCTTAACACTCGTAAAATATAATAAATATTGTTTAGAAAAATATATTTTAAATGAAATTAATACTTTAAATATTTCTATATGTGAAAAATATATGAGAAAAATTCTTTAAAATAAATTCTATAGGTATACAAGTCATATCAAAAACAATTATACCGAAAAAACTAAAGCTGTATTAAGTGAAATTATTGTACGTTTTTTACCAACATTACTGGACATTTTTAAAAATAATATTCAATTTGTGTTCATTTTTTAATCAATATGAATTAACTCTATGATCATATTTTCTACACTTTATTAGTGTTTTATAATTTGGAAAATAAATAATATAACAGCTCTGTATAAAAAATAATTCAAAATCCAAAACTATATAAATATTTGACAATTACTAAAATGTGCACTTATCTTTCATTATACTTTAGTAATACTGACATGTATCATGAGTTTATGACATCGAATAAATGAATAAAATATTATTTGAACATTGCTGATTATTGTTTTTTATACTAAACTTATTCATTTAATATTATTATTATTTATTTTACAAAAACTCGTAAGAGTACTATAAAATATTAAATCATATTTAGAAACATAATATAAATAAGTAAATCGATTAATGATTAATTATATTATTGAGTACTAGTTTTTATCCAACAATAATTCTATTGCTACTAATGGAAATGTTGTAACCTACAACGATTATATTCTAATTTAATGTCACATAGTATATAGTATAAAATAAATGTAGTATAAGTCATATACATTTATTGTATATGGATCAATGACATTTGTTAAATAATAGTATAGTAAAAATCTTACCTTCACAAAATAAAAAAATAATGAACTTTAAAATTAAAATAATAGAAAACAATATTTAAAATATAAAAATGAATAGAACAACAATAATAATTAATAATTAATTGACACAATTTATGATGAAGAATTGAACTATTTCTCTAGGTAAACTAGTTTGTGCGTATTTATTTAGTTGTATAAATACAAATTCATAACATAAAAAAGATATTCACTAAAGATTAATCCTAATGTCTTAAACCAGATTGATTTATAGAATTAAAATAACTATTGCAGAAAGTTCTATGAGAACAAGTGGCGCAATTTCGAAGGAAAATAAGTGCGCTGGAACGAGTGAACAATATTTGTCTTATTTATATATATTATATATAGATAATAATATATTACGAGAAGTGTCCTAGATGTGAACGCGAACATACACTAGCACGTCCTCCAAATATTGTACACAACGAGTGTACTGTAAGAAATATCTATAGTAGTAGCTTAACGTTCACGAGGTGTTACAAAAAATTACAAGAGTTATTTGAGAAATACACTTTAAGTGTTATTACACACACCCTTATTTAAGCCCGAAATTCACATAAAATTGTAGAAAAACGCGTTATTTAGTGTTGTATGTGAGACGTCCCAATAGGTACCAACACTGAACATTTAGCAGTGTATTATAAAATAACTAATGTGTAATTAAAACCTGAAAGGAAAAAAATATAATGAGTTTACAATATTTAAAATGATACTGTTCAAATAAATACAATTATTTGTGAGGTCCAAGTACTTAATAATGGTTTATGTTAAATTTTTTTTGTATAAATACGCATTTAAAATTTGATACCAATATTGTACTTTAACTTTTTGTATATTCAAGCAATGCCAGTTATAACGATATTATTTACTATTTAGATATAATTTTCAATATTTCATATCTACCAAAACTATACTTGTGTTGTATTTAATATTGTCAGGCGTTACGGATTTAATAAAGTATATGCCGTTATTTTTAAATAAAAATGGTCTTGGATTTTTATTTTATATATTATATTTTATTTTTATTTATTCTTCAAGAAGATAACGGGCTCCACTGAACATATTCGTGCGGGGACCCATGATTTCACAATTTAAAATATAAATTCATTAAATAGTTCACATAAATTAAATAATTACAATTTGTAATATACAATTCTCACATACCTAATTATATTATTAATATATATTTTCTTCTTATTGTTTATATAATACAATATTATATAAAAAATTGTGTAGTTAAATAATACAATATAATATGGTATCATAAAACTAAAATTAAAAATAATTACTAAAGTCATACTACTAAAATGATAAATAATGAAGTAATCTTATACATTTGTTATGAGTGATGACTGATGAGTCTAATCTATATTTTGTTCTTGTAATAGTCAAAGTGTAATTTTTTTTTTTTAAGAATCTTAAGAGAGTTGCTGTCTAAATATATAATGCAAGTGAATAATCTATAACCTATCATTAAGTTAGTATTTAAAAATATGACTAATTCTTTGTTTTATGTAATTTTAATGTATCATCAAGTTTATGATTCAAATTTATTGGTAGCTAAATTTAACACACATTTGAATGAGAAAACCAACATCGAGGTACCTAAATACACTGAAGATATATACCGATAGGTGATTTTGATCAACTGAATGTACAGTTGTATATCTAATGATCATCATAACGCTGATTTGATATTTCTATACATAATTTATAACATATACGAAACAAAGATATGTAATTGCATTATTACGTTGGCGCCGTCTATGGATTTTTCACAGAAATGTACTATATACATATTATATTATTAATCCGATTTATCTCATTTATTTGTTACATACTACAGTATAATTTGGACATACATATTATTATCGGTTAAAGTTACATTAACAAATATCCGAGTTCAGAAATGTCAATATTAGAATACCTATTAAAAATGATTGTGCAATAATAATATTATTATTATTTAAATAGTTTAGCATCGAGTGCTTACTACTTATATCAAAACGAAAAACCTTAAAACTCTATACATACTTATACGACACGTTATTAGCATTTGTTATGAATTACATATTCTAGCTAAGGACAGGATCCGATTTCACTCGAGTACACCAAAAGAAAAGCAGGTGTCCTTCATGGGTCTTTCCTAGGACAAATGTTTGTTTAATATTTTTTTTATCAACATTAAACAACCTAACTTAACAACAAAAAGCTATTGAAAACCACCGTAATTATATAAAACAAAATTCCCTTGATGAATTATCCATAGGCGTGCGCACGGGGGCAGCAGAGGCAGCAAATGCTGCCCCTGGACTTTCTTTAAGGCTACCGAGGCCGGTAAATATTGAATAATGGGCCTCGGTAAAATTTTATTTCTAAAAATGACGACCATTGTAAATAAAAAAATTTACAAATATTGTTTCTTTTATTTTGGTAAAGTATTAATAAATATTTTATGATTGTAGAATTTACCAGTA
>VUJU01002669.1:2408-34313 GCA_009835225.1 Aphis craccivora
CGATCACTTGAATTTTCGATATTATATTTTTCGATAAAAAATGTATTCGAATACATGATATTTCGATCACTTTTTTTCGAACACTAGACTATCGGCCACTACATTTTTGACCAGAACACCCCCACCCCTATCAAAGGCGTAGCCAGGATTTTTTTATGGGGAGGGCTAAACACTTTTAACATGAGTTATTGAAAATCAAAAACAAAAAAAAAAAATTAATAAACACTTTTTTAACTCAAATATTCTATTATACAATTAATAACAAGAAATATATCAGTAAAATTTTTAAGACAATTTCCATAATTAAATTTAAATATTTCAAAACAGTATAAAAAATACAGACAATGGGAGAGGCTATAGCCCCTTTAGCCCTCCCCTTGGCTACGCCATTGTATGCTATTATAACTTAATATATTACCTAGTTTGTTAGTCTATAATGCTCAACGCGGGTATTCGTGTAAAATATATTATTATATATTATGTAGCAATATAATACGAAACTAAACGAACTCAACATTTTAATTAATATATACTTTGTTTGCTGACTACTTAACACTCAAATGTCTCAAACACATTACATTGTGGAATTGCACGGTTGGCCATCGACTTACACCAATTGACAATTGGCCACTAGATACTTAAATCAATGTTCGACTTTAACTTTTTTAATTTACAAAACAGCACAAGTCTTTCGACGTCAGGAGGTGGGACTTTCGGGTTTCGATTTACATTTGTTAATGAATGGTTGCTAGATATTCAAACTTTGCTTTCATGACATTTACACTTTTATAACAAGACATTAGACCGTTAAACTATCAAAACACCAAATCAATGGAACTTCGCAAATACCATCATCACCCACCTCATCACGAAAAACTAAAATTGTGACTACTAGACTTTTTACGCTATTTTCTTTACAGTCCTGTCTCCGATCCAGGGTACTCACTTACAGCGAGTTACACTTACACCGAGGCACAGTTGGACAGCTGCTAGTAATATAGGTAATATAATTTTTATCAACCTTAATATTGAGAGTTTTTTTTCTGAAGGTTGGCAATACCTTCTTGCTTTCGGAGTCTTATCAAGTTTCTTCCTTTTATCATTTTTCATACAATTTTACTGCTGAATATTATATGCCCCAAAACAAATACCTAATATCAAGATTCAAGATTAGCCTCTCTATTTCTTTATTCTCCTTTTGGAATACATAATGTTTATTTATGCTATCATTTTAATTGTTTAACTCTATAAAACGTAAGCCGACAGGATACTAGGATTGAACATTTGAAATTTTGAACCCAGTACTGATCTGTCTGATCTACCTATAAAATTATCTTAATTTTTTTTCTCACGTCGGAAATATACAATGTCTGTCAGTGTACCTATCAAAGTGTTGCAAAAATCTGAGGGATATATCGTCACATGGGAAACATTTGATGGCGAAATTTATCGTGGTCAGCTTATTGAGGCCGAAGACAACATGAACTGTCAGGTATTGTGTTAAAAAAAAATAATGAAATATTGGTCTTTTAAACATTTTATTATGTACTTACTTATGATGTATATTAAAATGCTTATTCAAACAGGTAACAGATGTGAGAGTTCAATATCCAAATGGACGTGTTGCCCGGATGGATAATGTCTATGTAAGAGCATCGAAAGTTCGTTTCATTAGACTACCAGAGATAATGTTGAATGCTTCTTTGTTACAAAGTAAATGGATTAGGGGAGGTTTTACAACGGGTATTTATCAATTGTTTTATTTTTAACTAAGAATTATAGTATAATTTATATGCTCAACATTAATCATTATTATTAATTATTATATTTTAGAACGTCGAGGTCGTGGTAGACCTCCAATGGATCGTGGAGAACCTCCTATGGGAGGCGCTGATCCTCCAGCAGCTGGATCATGGAATTAAAGACGTTAATATAATTAAATTATATCATTGTAAACACAACACTTACTTTTCATTTAAGGATTTTTAAAGGTCTTTAATGATCATTTAAATTTTAAAATATTTGAAAAAATGAATGTATTCAAATTATTTTAAAATAAATTCTTTACTCCAAATTTATATTTTATTTATGAGTACCATTCAATTTAATCCCATAAAATATTTTTAAAAAAATAACATATTATATAAAGCTAAAGAAAAAAATAATTTATACATAATAAAATTGTAAACTACATTAATTTACAAGTTTAACTGATAATATTTAATTTTGATACAGAAATGAAAAAAAATTAATTATAATTATATTGTATACACTATACATATTACATAAATTATTATTACAATCAAATTTTACTATCGATTTATTTTCATTGCAATACTGTGAAAAATTCTATTAGCATGCTTGAAAATAATTAAAACAAGTTTTAATGCAAATATCAAATCTTGTAAACATGTTTATTAATGATGACTATAATATGGTGTAATATAGTATAATATATTATGCAACATATCACATTTTAAATTCTGAAAAAAATAGCCTCATAATATTTTAATCGTTTGGCTTACCATAATTTATTGTATCTATGTTACAAGCGTATATATAAGTATAGCTAATATATACTAAACTTCAATTATTTTAATGTTACAGAATATAACTTACTCTATTGTTAAACTATAAGGTAGGTAACAAAATTGTGTGTGTTTTTGATATTGCAATTTTTAAATGTTATACTCTTTTAAATATAAAGAAGTTTATTATAACTTTAAAATTAAAATATTGAAAAAATACCAATAGATAGTTCCTTTGACTTTTGGTATTCTATATCTTTTACATTTATTAAAATAATATTTCCTTATATCCAAAGTATTTTAAATATGTAAGTTAACTGTTTTGCTTAGATGATAGTATTTCAAATTGAATATTACAACTGTCAAAAATTATAATACTCCTCTTCACAGATATGTGGGTAAAAAGAAACAAGTCTACGAGTACCCTTAAATTTTTTATTGATCAATTATCCAGTAGAACACATTTCTAAAAATTAAGGTTTACTATTAAATTAGTGTAACACATTCATCTTTTTATTGTGTATTATGAAATGCATAAGTCATTAAACAAAATAAATCAAAAGTAATTTTTATTTTCTTCATTATATAATATATTATGATAACTGAAAAATTAGAAGACACCATGAGTCCGTGAACATTGGATGGCTGACAGTTGATACTGTATGACTGTATACTGTATATACTATATATAAAAAACTTTACATGTGTTTAAATATTGTATTAAACATTATATACATTTGGTAAGAATTTAAGCTTTAAATATTATTAATACAACCACGTGACCACGTGTTTATGATATTAAACTAAAAAACCAAAAAAATATTTTTTCTAGATTACCTAGAAAAGAACCTAATAATATCATAGAATAATTGGACATTTTTAAATTTATGAACTAACCTTCTATATATTGATCTACAACTATGAGAAATATTGGGTGCTCTTACGGCCTGAAATCATCTTTATAAAAGTATTTTAGAGACATCATAAATTGACAGTGTTGACAAAGCATACCAAATACCAATACCTATGTGATAGGAATTTAATACTCAATACAGTAAAAAAAAACTATGTATGTAACTATGTATAAAAACTATGACTATGTATATGAGTCATAAGTAATGACCGTCTCTATTAATAACATTAGTCTTAATCTTTATTGAATATTAATCACACAGATAAAAAAAGAAAAACTTCTAACAATAGGGACTCGTTAGTTATTAACTCTGCAGTATTATAATTTATATGATGAAATCTTCATGCTTAAAATGTATTAGATAAATTAAGAGTATTATATATTTTATAAGATAAATCCATAAGGGCTCAGTGGCGTATTTAGGAATTTTTCAAAGGGAGGGTCCAGAAATTTTTTATAATACAGATCTGTGGGGGGCAAGCACCCCACACCCCACCAATTACTCTTTATTAAATAAATTTACCATATTTCCATGTAGAAATTCAATTTATTACAATGAATTAACATAAATCCATTTTGATATTAATTGTTTATTTTTAATCATATAAAACAACATTTATATTACAAATTCCAATTTTATAGGACTTAATGCCATCAACATATAGAATAATTCTTTTTTATAATATGTACTAACAATTTGAAAAAATCAACCATAACAAAATAAAAAGGAACTACAAAGTGATTTATAATATTTTATTTGGTCTTGTAATATTATCCTGTTAAATTCAGGTTTTAGATTTATTATATCATAATTATTTTAAACTATGATCACAGTCAAATTAAAAATTATTAAATATATTTTATATATAAAACGTAATTTAATAGGTAGGTACATCACAACTATATAATAAAATTATTTTTATAAAATTATGTTAAAATAACGGTGTACCTATTACCAATGAGGTAAAAAGACCTATCTCACGTAAAAAATAGCATTTTTACAAGTTACAACTTATAATTATTGCACAAAATATAATAATATATTATATAAATTAGACGTTTAGACTTTAAGTACGTATTTCCCAAGGGGGGGGGGTATGGACCCCATGGACCCCCCCCCGTAAATACACCACTGTAAGGGCTTAGTAGATTATAATCAAACATTTTGTGTCATATACATTTTATACCAGGTAATCATTCAGTATGGGCTATTATATGCTTATGGCTTATTATATGGTATAGTATTGAGGTGAGAGTATTTTTTAAAAAATACAAGTAAAATAGAGTTACATTAAGAATCCATTTGAATTAATATCTTCCTTACAATGATCTACATGGAAAAATTATAGTTGTTTTAATGTTTTCCTATAAAATGTCTGATGTCTCTATAAAAAAATTCAATTAAGTGCATTTCTAAGAGTCTTGTCATTAAATGTGATAATAGTAAATTATATAAAGGTGTGTGGAGAACAGACTTAATAATATTACAATTAAATACACACAAAGATCTTTTGAAAAATCTTTTTCATTAATTATTTAGGACCTGTTTGTCTTTATTATATGCCATATGCCCAAATCAAATATATAAAAATGTTTACTCTACTCAAAATAATCTCTAAAAAGTAATAAATAATTAGAGGTTTTCGCTATTAGATTAAATTACCTATGTTTAGCTACATATACATATTTTCTATCTTTCTTGTATCCAAATATTTCCATATTGTACATTTTAAATTTTTTATTCTATAGATTAATCTAAATTATTATTTATTATTCTTATTGTATCAATCACTTAAACTTTTTGGATCTTAATACATTACTCTTTCTCTCTTAAATACAAGCAATTGCTTAAAAGTTATTTATGTAAATTATTATTTGTATAATTTGGTTATCAATAAAAAAAGATTCAGAATAAAACATTAATATTTTTGGGAAACAGTATTCGGAATATTATCAAAGTAAAATAAGTACACTTTAAATTAAAAAAAAAAAGTTACTCATATGCATTACAATTATTTAAATTTCTTCAAAAATTACAATACTGATAAAGTACTTAATTAATATTATTCTGAAAATATGTGTAACAATTAATAACTTTTAATTTAATGATAAAATTTCCAAAGTACGGAAATGAGATTTCTCTTAGAATTTATGAAGTGTATATTAGAAATTAGAATAAAATGTATGAAGGCAGATAATACCTATCGTTTTATAATTTATACTATAATTATTACCATATGAGTTCTTATTTCTTATCAATGTCACCAGAGTTCACTTCAATTGGAATAATCGAAGAGTGTATTATCATTTTTCTCCTTGCTAACCGTTCTTCGGGCACTATTTATTTACCTACATTATTTTTAAATTACAAATCGACCAGTCAAAATTAGATAGCTACAACGTAAGTCAGGTACGGAGGAGACGTGCTCATATTAAGCTACATTTTTGTAAAGCTATAGTAAGTATATCAGCACAATATGCCAAAAACGTCTACTACATTCATCACTCATCAGCGATGTGTGAATAAGAGTTACTAAGTCCGGTTAGTGTTTATGAGTTTGTGATATTCGACGTTTCAGAAGTTGCAGTCACCTTTCGTTCGGCGACCTTAATACTCGTGCTTGTTTTCAACACTATTTTATTTGTCCGTCAACAAAGTATTTTGTGAATTCAAATACAAACCCGCCAGCACTGAATACTAATACAGGGTAAGATGTTCTTCTTTTATTTGTCTTTAAATTCATAAAAGTTTTCAATTATGTTCTCCGACCGTTTTGTCTGCTTTTCAAGCGACAACGGTCAGTCAATTTTTTAATAATTTTTTGTCGTCGTATTTTTTTTTATATATATTTCATTTTTAGCAGTATTTGTCACTTACATTAACTTTTTTATGATTGATTGGTTTTATATTTATACTACCAATTATCTATTTTTAATCATGTTTTTGCTTAATCTAAACATTTATTTAATTTATTTCATAAACTAATAAATAACAGGTATTAAATTGAAATATAAGCATAAACATTTTAAGCTACGTATATCTCTCAATAAGTAATAATTAGATATAAATTTTTGTAGTTATGTGCTTATTTATATTATTACAATTTAAAATGTATTCTATTAAAAATGTATACAGACGATTAATTCATTAAATAGTTCATAGCCAATATTTTATAGAGTTTCTGTAACTTAAATTAAATCTTATTTATAAAATATTTATATATTTGTATTTTTTCTTATAGTACTATCCCTCATTTAGTTAGATTAGGTATGAAAAGCATGTTTTTTTTTTTATTAAATGCAAATTAATTGATACGTGTATTTTTCTTTGCAGATGGATTTTGAAAGCCGTTTGAGAACCTTTAATGAAAATTGGCGTTTAACTTTTATAACACCTTTTGAAATGGCCCAAGCTGGTTTTGTTTACTTAGGCGATGGAGATAAAGTGGAATGTCATTATTGCAAATTAAGAGTTTCTAGTTGGAAACGTGGACATACTCCATTATGTACACATTTTGCATTATTTGCTCGTAATAAATGTGAATTTGTTCGAAATTATGTAAGTGAATATCAAATAAATTTAATATTTTTGTAATTAATTCTTATTTTTCTTTATAGATGATGACAGTTAAAGGTCGTATTCATACATTTCATGACTGGCCTATTAGCTTTTTAAGACCTCGTGATATGGCCAAAGCTGGTTTTTTTTACTCAGGCTTTAGAGATTTGGTAATGTGTTTTATGTGCTTGACAAACTTTGATACATGGGCTAAGAAAGATACTCCAATGGGTCGACATATGTTACACGTTCCAACATGCCCATTTGTTATATCATACAAAAGTAAATATCACATATATTTATTATTTTAATAATTTGGTATGGAATTAACGTAATAGATTTTGAAGTAAATATTTTGTGTTTTTAATAACATAACTATAACTGAAAAATCATCATATAAAGAGAACTCATGTTTAAATGATGACTTCAAATCAATTCCATCAAATTTCAATATTATTATAAATCAGATATTAGAATCAGAAATAACTTTAAATTTTAATTATTTATTGATTTTTTTTTTTTTTAAATATTTTAACACTAATACATATATGTGAAAAACATATGTTATTTATGTACAAGTAATATTATCAAATTATTATTACAAGCTCTTTATAAATCTTATTAATAATGATTATAAAGTAAAATTTGAAGGATATTCTATTTTTATTACAGTTTAAATAAACTTAAAAAAAAAAAAAATGATTATACCTCACTTTTGCAGATTGCTTGAAATAATTATATAATTTAATCATATTTTAGGACATTTTAACAATCCTTCTGGTCCCGTTGGCCTACCCAGTTCAGGAGTAAAAACGATTGAAGATAAGTTACATAGTGAGGGTATTGTGTTATTCTTTAATATTTTATTGTATGAAACTATGGTTACCTTTGATGCCCGCCTCAATTCATTTAATAGATGTGTGATAGCATTGCAACTAGATATTAATGCTTTATGCGAAGCTGGATTTTTTTATTCAGGTAAAATTATAATAATATTGATTATATTTCATCGTTCATTTTAATATTTTATTATGTTTTTAGGCAATGGTTATACGAATACTTTGACTTGTTTCTATTGTGGTGTTACTATGATTCAATGTGATAAAGACTTTGAACCATGGGTAGTACATGCCGAATTGTCAAAAACTTGTAATTATTTGTTTTTAAAAAAAGGCAAAAGCTTTTGCGACATGGTGAATGCAGTGAGAAGCCAACAAATAAAGTCCAATCAACTGGTAATTTAATAATAACTTTACTACATTAGAAACAATATCTGAAATTTTACTTGTACTTTATTTCTAGAAATTATTCAAGTTAATTGCTGCAAAAAAAAATAGACTTACTCTTAAATCTAAAATGAGTATACAATCAACAAAAAAGTATGTTTCGTTGAATAAATAATACTATTTAATAAGAAATGCATCTTTTAATTTGTATTAATTATTTTTTGTTATTTGTATAATAATTCTAACAAATAGAATTAATAATTTATTTTATGATATTGAAAAGTATAATTATATTTTATTCCTATATTATATTACTACAGCATTCAGGCCTGTAACCATGTGGAGGGGGCGTTATCCCCTCTTAAAATATTAGAAAGACATTATTTTTATATATACAGTAAAACTTCAATTAACCATCAGTCTCGGGACCTCAGTTTTGACGGATAATCGAAAAGACGGTTAAGCGAGCAACAAACATTTTTTTAAACATAAATACTTATTATTTTTATTTTTTTTATAATTATGATATGCATATTGATATAATTAAGTACTATTACTTATTGGTACATAAATATTATTATTTATTAATTTATAATTTTTTTTTTATTATTTACAATCAGGTACATAACTACATACTTAGATTTTACTGCAACGTGCAAGTGTGGCCTGACGATTAATCGAGGTTCTACTGTAATGCCCTTCTCAAAAGTTAGCTTTACTCCACCTGAAAATTTGGTCTGGCTACAGGCCTGACAATATTATTTACAGTTTGGAAATTTTAAATGATTTTATTTTGTTAATTATAAATAAATATACTATGTTGTGTTATGGATTGGTGGGATAAAGCGTGAGGCGTTTCAAACCTGTAGATTAGTTGGAACTGCATGAATTATTGAACAAATAGTATAGAGGATTTAAAATTGGAATTGGTAGTATTGGTTTATCTAACTGTATATTTTTAATTAAGGTTTAGAACATAATATGTTGGGTGATTGTTTTATATATTTAAATGTAAATCAAAAAGTAAGTTGCATTTTTCGTGGTATAGTTGTATGTCTCCATTCAGCAAACTTTTACGTTGTATACTTCACAAAAATCTCTGTGAATATGTACTGGTTTACAAATTTTTAACCATAAAAATTAGATTACTGCGCGAATTTAAGTTTTGGACAACAAAACTGCAGTATTAGCCATTATGGTCAACTATTAACTGATTATCTTTTCAATTTAGTTAAATGTCACTATTAGTAGTGCTATTAGCACTACTTAAACAGTGTTGTCATCAAATTTTATTAAAAAATGTCTACTTACCGAGACAAATATATGGCCCAATGCAACTTACTTTTTGATTGCCCCTCATATGTATTATTAATTATACCAGATGCCACGACTTATGCATCACATTGTTTAATATATATATTGTTATTTTTTTTTATAGGCATTTTAAGGAGATAAAAATTACCAAAATATTATCTGATAAAATCGAGGAGCATCTTTTTCAAAAGCTAGCCCCAAATTTATTGCCAGATAATATGTTATGCAAAATTTGCTATAAGGAAGAAATCGAAATTGCTAATGTCCCTTGCGGTCATGCCATTGCCTGCATTGAATGTGCTTTATCATTCGATTATTGCTCTATATGTAGAATGTCCCGCTCAAGATTAATGAGAATACATTTATGTATGAATAAAGAAAATGATAAAAATCTCAAGTTAGAACAGTGCAGTTCAAAAATGTCTTCAGGCAATGAATTGGACCCAAAGCTTTGCAAAGTTTGTTGTAAAGAAGAGATGTCAACAGTATTTTTACCTTGTAGACATGTCTACACCTGTGTCAAATGTGCGGAAGAAACGAGCGAGTGCCTTGTTTGTAGAGAAAATGTGTATTCTTTTATTAAAATATACTTATAAGGTTTACATAATACATTTGTTTTTTTTATTTTTGAGACTTAAATCTACCAATAAAATGACACATTCTTAATGATGAATAATAACAATAACATTCAAAGAGTTTCATAATTTATTGTAAAATAAATATTTATTATTATTATTAATTGTCCTTATTATTGTATGTCTGATTAGAAATACCTTATTGTTTTTAGGTAAATGTTTATGTTTAATGCATAATGAATCATTTTATATAACTTATTTTTTTTGTTTCTCTTAAATTTTTATTTAACTTGTGTATTTACAAATTTTTGTTTATGATAAAAAAAAAAGGTAAAGACTTTTTAGAGTGATTGAAGTCGGTGGTTGAATGCCCAGTTAAACGAATGTACCCAAGCGTCCCAAGCAAATTTTCTAAAATATACCTAATAGAGATATTTTTGAAATATAAATTTATTACTTGGTTGTGATAAAACACTTTTTCCAAATTTTAAACATTTTTACAATGACTTGAACCCATAGATAATATGATCTAAGTTTGAACCACTTCAATTATTTGTAGATAAGTGTTAATGTTTATTTACATTTATTTGAATTCAATTAGTTTGCATACATTTTTTTAAAAATGTTAGTAATTAACTTATGTATTGATTTTTGTGTAAGATTTATTATAAAACTTAGATAGATATGTAATTACTACCTATATAATATTTTATATTTTGTAGAAAACATTGAATTAAATTTAAATTAGGATATATTCATATAAGCAGTGTCGGGCAGTAACTTAAGTTACAAGTTACTATAATGAAATTACTTTTTAAGTAATTTGATTATATTTTATTGTAAGTAATTTATATGTGATTTGAGTTACTTTTTTGAAGTATTACTTAACACTACTCGTTACGTTATTTGGTTTAATATATGCACTAAAAAGCGATCTAAAATTAGTGACTGTAATTTTGAATATACACTTTTGTTTAAAATAACTTAAAAAAAAAAAAGATAGATATTTAATATGTAGCAAAATGAGTATTTATTAATAATTTAATTTTGTTGGTTGTCATTATTTAATATTTAGTTTATGCCAATATGACAAGCTATCATAGATAACAATTTTATCATAGCTAGGCCCTTCCACTGAAATTATCTCCGTTATATACCTATTGTCTATTATTTATTATTTTTATTACACCATACATACATATATATATATTATATAGGTACACATCAAATTATCATCGATAACAATTTTACAAATAAATATAAATATTTTTTGCTGTAAATGAATATTAATTTTTGATTTTTAATCTTAAGCTGACAAATATGTTGTATATAAGTATAAATTTTTTTATTTTTAATCTTTAAAAAAGTGGGTAAGACGGTAAGTGGGTACCGCTTTGCTGTGCATTATTAGGTGCCGTATGGATCATTACCTATTATATTTTATAGGTGTGTTAAATTCAATGATAGGTATAATTTTATACGAATAACAATTTTGAACGAAGATGATTTGTCAGACTAGGATATAATTTCCAGTGATTGTTGAAAAAGTTGGTTTATGTTTTAATGGCCTGAATACAGCAAAATTTAAGTTCTTTTATAATTATTGTAAGCTAAACTTATGGAAAATCTTGTACTAAATTTTCAACTCTTAGCTACTTATACAAAAAATTGTATTTATTATAGGTAGGTTACCTACAAAATTACTTGCAAATTTTCGCGTTTTTGACAGATTTCGTAAAAATTTGAACTATAAACGCTTATAAAGAAAAATTGTGACAAGCGATTTTTAATTTTTTTTTAACTGCAATTAGAACAACTCATAAGAAACCTTATATTAAATTTTCAAAACTTTTTGGTCATCCAAAATTTTTTTATCGACACTTCAAAAAAAATTTCTCAACAAAATCGAAAATTTCTGTGGTCTATAAATAACTCAAAAAAAGTCAAAAATTTTTAAAAATCTTACTGTATATAGATAACACTGACATAAACATTTGGTGAAAATTTCAAGTATTTATAGTGATTAGTTTTTGAATTACAACCATATAAAAAAATCGATTTGGTCGAAAACAGGTTTTGCTTAAAAATTCCCGTTTTTCCTTAATTTTTTTTTGGTTTTTCCAGGCGCTTTTGAAATCTATTGGGAAATTCAAAAAATGGCCTCCCCAATGCACCAACTAGATTCATTTTGCTACAGGAAGCCACCCCCATAGTTTGAAATTTAAGCATTATTTCGACACGTTCTCGTTTACACAGACACACAAAAAAAAAAAACACACACAACATAGTAAAATCAATACCACATTCATCGCTCAGCTCAGAATCTAAAATAAAAATAGCCTTTACAGCATAAAAATTAAATTTAAACTTTAATAACTTTTATATGATAACAGTTTTAGAAAGTTTTAAAAACAATTCGTTTTACTCCAAAATATATATAATTAAAAACTGTCAAAAACTATAAAACAAAACCACTCTCTATTAAAACATTTTGCGTTTTACAATAAAATTATACCCACAATTTTCCGTAGGCCCTAGGCACAGTGTCTATAGTGCCTATGCATTAACACGGCCCTGGTCGTAGGTAAGTGACACAGTATATCTTATAATTTCAATACTTTAAACTTCAGGTACCTATATGGCTATATTCAATTCAACATAATATATTATTGTACTTTCAATGTAGTATTTAGCCTGGGGGTGCTTATAGCAACCCCCCTTATTTAGATTGTAGGTACCATTTAAAAATTTCACTGAAAAAAAATAATTAAATATTCATTTTTGAAAATGAATTGAATTTTGTGCTTTGAAAGCAATTTGGCTATAAATTTGGCTAATAATTCTAGTTTAGCTCCCTGCTCCCAAGTGATTTTTTGGAATTTTTTTTCAAATTGTGTGGTTTTTTTTTTGTATGCTTTATTTAATAGTACTTTTTAAAAAAGTCGTTCAAAATTCCTTTGGAAGTTATGTTTAAAAAACTTGTTTTTTCAAAAAATCGTTGGTATACCTAATGGACTAACCGATAACATAACTTTGTGTAATTTAAATATAATTATATATTATAGACTTACCTAAAGTGGTTTTACATTTACATAACAAGTCGAGGAATATTTTTGATTTGAATTGTCCGAGCGAGCGTAGCGATCGAGTGACATCACCTGGTGTAGGTACTAGGTATAATATGCTTTTTTATAGTTTTACATAGGTGGTGATAGGAATTTTGAAAAAAAACAAATTTTCGGTACCTATTTAAATATAAAAATACGATTTATTAAAAAATCGAATATTTTGAAGTTTTTTGAACATAACTTCCAAGGGAAGTTAGAGCGACTTTTTTTAAAAGTACCATTAATTTTGAAAAAAAAAATCCAAAAATTGCTTGGGAGCTTAACTAGAATTGTTCCTCCCAGTCATATTACTGTATTAGCTACCTATACGTCATGTTTTATAGGCGTTATGCTGTAATTTGTTATTATGAAACACCTCTACTTAAAAACTCAAAGACCTATGGTGAAAAACACTGCTCAGTTGATTGTACATTTCGTACGACGATTAAGTGATAATTATAGTGAAGTTTAAAATATAATATATTACGCATTTACGCATACATAACTTGAACTAATATGTTACAAAATATGAATGCAAGTATAACAGATATATTGAAAAGACGTTTATTTCCCGGTAATCGTCACAGTCCTCGGTAGTATAGTGGTAAGTATCCCCGCCTGTCACGCGGGAGACCGGGGTTCGATTCCCCGCCGGGGAGGAAAACTTTTTGCATTTTTTTTTAATTTTTTTTTTCATTACCATACAACAGGAGTGTATGGTAATAATGATACATTATGAATTATGATGTTTAAAATATAAATTCCAAAACAAAAACATGCATACAACATTACAATTTAAAATTAAAATTATGTTTCATTTGTTAAATTATTTTAACAATTATGTTAACATGTGTTTTTCTTTGTAAGCCTTAATGGCTTAATTAAACCTAAAATTACTTGATAATTAAAGTACCTACATATTTAAATAAGTATGAACTCAAATATTTAACAAGTAACAACTCTCTGTAGCAGAGGCCTGGTCCAACAGGATAATGAGAGGTTCCCAGAGGCCTGATGCATTCAAATTTGTCATAGGCCTGACGACTGTATTACATTATTTTTATATTTATTATATATTATTTATATAATTATTAATTATTGTATAAAATAATCAATATAAATTATAAATTGAACAAAATATTTCCAAAACCAAAAATTAATGAAATTGATATAAATTATATATATATATGTATATGTGTGTTCTACAGATACCATTAATGAGCTAATGAAATGAAGCTTATTAATGATACCAATAAGTTATAAAATGAAGTGGACTATTAAAAATATTTATGTAAATGTTATTGTCACTTTTAACAATTTTATCATGAACCAAGTATTTATAGGTTGTATACTTCTACAGTACCTATGAAAAATTAATGGTTTATATTCTCTGCCCATAACATAAATAAATCATCTAATGCAATTAGATTAGATTACTCTTATATAAACATTTTATAATATTAATTTTTTTTTGATATAGGTACAATAAACCATCTAATGTTATAAGATTAGATTACTCCTATATAAACATTTTATAATAATAATTTTTTTTTGGTATAATCTTTGTAAAATAATAATAATATTCACAGGATTTGTATGCTATTAGCAATCAAAATAGGGTCATACTTTCTTTAAACCACCTAACTGTTTAGATTTACACTGAATCATATTTTGTAGAATAGTGAAATGCTAAAATGATTTAAGTGGAAAGTAATACACTAATGATTACAATGCATTATCATATTATCATTATCTAAAAACATTACATTGATTAAAATCCTAAAAGATATGTTACAAATTCATAATAAAGAAATATTTATGAAAATAACATTAACAACTAGGACAATTTTTAAGAAGTTTTTCAATTATATGTTTTAATGTACTAGGTAGGTGTTAATACTTATAATGACAAACAAACATGTTCCATTAATAGTAGCAAAAGTTCTTCTCTCAAATTCAAATGATGTTTTACCTATTTTATGACAAATATTTACAATAATAAATAAATATAATTAAATTAAAATATAACAAAGTGTAATTACATAAGATTAGTAAGGTAGATTGTTCTATCTTTATTTAGTCTAGACCTATTTATTTTTAATACCATCTATCATAAAATAATTATCATAGGATTTTATAATAGATCTTCAATTCCCTTTTTATAGCAAGTTAAGAAATAGTTGTTAAAATTTTTATTGCATTAAATCTAATTTAATATATTACAGTTTTAATATTTTGGTAACATTCTATACTACTGAGTACTGGTACATTTTATCATGCCGATAGTATAAACAGTTATTTAGGCTTATCAACTTACAGTCATGGTATACCTTGATGGGCACGTATTTAATTCCAATAATCCTTTCATGTTGCCACTCTACATAAGATTAAGCTAGTAGGTGTTGTATAAAACATAGATATTAAAATTTATCAATTATCTATTTTGGTTAGGTAGGTAGTTTACTTTTTCTTCATATAGAACAGCAAAATCCCATGATGCTCTATTATTTTTTCATGAGGTGAAGATAGAAACTCATCATCTTTGATCATTTCTCTAAAAATAATAATTATAATTTATAAATATACCTATATATATATATACCGTCAAGTATAATGAATTATGTTATATAAAAACTGATTTCTAATTACTGATTCAGCAGTAGTATTTTAAGAAAAATAAGACACACTACTTGTATAGTCTATCAAAAAAAAAAAAAAAAAAAAAAAATACATTAATATTACAGATTTGGTAATATTAAGTAATGTATTTATTTTTTTATCATCGTGTCATAGACAAAATACTAATTTGATATAGTGTTATAATTTATTAATAATTCTTTTGCTAGGTAATATAATATTATTGAATTGATGAATTATGTATTTTCTTACTTTTTTATTTGGGTTTCGAATCAGTGACAGAACAAACGATGCAAATCAAATATATGTTAATAGATACTAAATGCTAAGATTCAAACTTTGTTTATTGAATATATTTCATCACACAATTTAAATAATAAAATACAAGCATCAATCCGATGCTGATTGTAAATGCACATGGACTAATCTCCAGACTATGTATTAAGTAGCGAGTGCCGAGTACTGACTATGGACTTCAAAAATCAAGCACTCAAGAAAACCTTTCCGAGTTGGGTTAGGTACTAACTTTTACAATTTAATTTTTTCGCAAATAATTGTGCGTCGTGCGGGCATTTACGCGTCCTGGATAATGTGTAATAATTAGTAAATAACAAAACGAACAACTATTGCGGTGACTACCCTTGGTCACTGACCGTCACGACTTGCATTCACTTGTTAGCGATTACGTAATTTTACCGTCGAAATGTCCGAATGCCGTCGATAACGTAAGCTCGTCGTTGAAATCGACGGCGGCGGCCATCACGAAAACGATAACAATATTCAAGGCGGATTAATTAATCTATCACAATAGTAATAAAATAATCATAATGGTACCTAGTAATAAAAATTACCGAATTTTCGATGCCGTCGCGGTGTTTTCATAAACGAAAAGATTATAAAATTATATCAATATATATAAACTGTGACGATAATAATTAGTGATAACAGTACGTCTAATCAACGCGTTCCGACTATTTCCCGAGTTTCCGCGTAATTCAACTATCGTTGAGCTAGGTAGTTTGTCACTTGCAATCCGAATAAGTCTCGTTTCCTCGTTTCAAGCATTAAAGCACTGTCTGCGCACTGAAGCACGGTCATATGACGGACACACGTGAAGTCTCTCTAGCCGTCAGGAACTAGCCTATCGCCTAGACTGGTGAGCTCGACCATCGATGTCCCGAGTAAGGTACGTCATTATAACCAAATATTATAATAGTAATATCGGACTTGTAATGTCCATCAGAGAAATAAAAACAAAACGACCGTCATGTAGGTAACGGATCGCTGAAGATTTTTCCTTGTTCGTACTAATTGGTGTAAAATATATCGGTCACTACATATTAGTTTGTAACAAACGCTTTTGTTTACTGCAGTCCTCGTTCCATATGATTGTTATGCCGACATGGCCGAACAAGGCGCCATCGATACGAACCCTAAACATGACAAACCTGCCGAAGAAATGCTGTCGGATTGGATCCACTGCATTTGCGTCGTCACTTTTGACCTGGAATTTGGCCAGGCGATGGAGGTACTATTATGGCTATTGTCTGTACATTTTGAGCACATTTGATGGCTGGCTCTCTTGTAATGTCTATCCGTGCCACTTTTATATATTTTTTCTTTCACAGATGGTCTATCCTAACAATGTCAAATTGTCTGAGGAAGACAAAACAAACCTCTGTTACCTGGCTTTTCCTGACTCCAATTCTGGTTGTATGGGAGACACTCAGTTTCACGTCAAGATAAAATGTTCTCAACCTTTGAATCTCAGTCAACGCCATATAAATTATAACACAAAATGTCCAGTTTTCTTACAAGCTGATCATCGTTGTTTGTATGGGTTTGTTTTCTTTCGACAAATCAAAGATCTGTCTCTTCCACGGGGTTATTTTCAAAAAGTATGTTTAACCATTTGTTTTTTATAATACACTAACTTCTTATGAGAATAAAATACAGTTTGACATTGTCAGAAAGCTTACTGATTAAGAGATGAATTTACATTATTTACAGGTAAAAAAGTCTATTTGGGTTACCAATAAATATCAGTACATCTCTGAATAACTTCAATAACTTAGTAAAATATATTTTAATTTTGTTCTTGAATTAACACTGTACATTTTAGTATGAATAATATTATTTTATCTACACAAAAGTATGTTCTGTGTGTAGGTCACAACTAATGCATTGTTTGTTATGTTATATCTGTTTATCATATTATGTAAAACAGTAACACAACATAGGTACCATATTAATTTTACATTACAAAGAATTTATAACATAAATTCTCTCTTAAATGCTTAAAATTAAGGTTGATTTGCCTATTATATTTAATATTTGTTTTAGCACTTCTATCTTATGTTTAGTTTTAATTTATGATTTATAAAAATTACAATTAAACATTTTGGCTTCCTCGTTGTTGAAAATACAAATATGCCAACCCAATAATTTTTCTTTTTTTCTAAAATCTTAGCAAGTTGTCAGTTTTTTTATTCACTCAAAATGTTCGATTATTAACTGTTGTTTTTTGAAAAATTTTAAGGTACATGGTATGAAATTAATTATACATTTCATAATTGTATTGTTTATATATAGTCAGACGCTGAGTTGCATAAATAATGTAATAATTAAATGATTCGCTAAAATTGAATGAGCCTCTAAATTATGTTAAAGGACTATTAATGATGGACTTTAAACATTAAATGGTTAAAATCAATAGTGACTATTAAATCATTAAAATTATAGAGATTGATCAAGCAACCTTAATTTTATTAATCATAGTATAACCATTATTGTTTTAAATATATTTTAAATGTTTCAAAAATACTTCATTACAAAACTTCTTTTAGTTTAAGCTTAATTATTTATATAATTGTTGTGTTTAGGTACACAATATACTAACTCTAAATGAAGAATCCATGAAAGAACTTAACAGCTTCATTTTTCATTAAAATCGGGTTAGGTTAAAGCAAAAACTTATGAATTTATTTATACAAGAACAAGTTAAATCCAACAACTAGTATAGGAAATATGATGTTCTTGGAGCTGGTTTATTATTTTTTTTTATTGAAAAATAATGTAGCTCTGGAGCTATTTAATGTATCTTAATTAATTTTGACATAAATTTTACTATGGATACAATACAATTTAAACACACAATACAATTATACAATTTTAATAAATAGTTTTTTGGTTTTCTGAAAAGTTTTGAAAAATGGAGCTGTTTGTTTCTTGTATGGTCCCCATCAATTGTAATAATAAAATAATATTAATTTAACTCATAGGTATTTTCATGTTCATATAGAAAAATAAAAAAAAGATTGTTAACATGGCCACATGGAAATAGTATTAAAATTAATAAGTAACAACACAGCATGCTTTTTATTGTTTTGATCATCACATTCATTATTTATTAAGTATTATTAGAGGGAATATCATAATAAGAAGCTTAAAAAATTCTTTTGGATATTGCTCAGGGTGTAATTTTAATATATGTAAAAAGAAAACCATGAAATTATTTGTATTTAAAAATGTTTTATTGCTAAATTGCTTCAATTTATTATAAACTTCATGGTTTCATTGAGATTTTTTAAAAAATTTAAATAAACCAGATCTTAAGAGAAAAAAAATTATCAAATTAAGTATGTTCTTACACATTTTACTGTCCAGAAATGTAATATCCAAAATTATTTATGAATATTTACAGTTTAATGTATATTATAAAATAATGTTCATATTTGCATATTTATCTGGTTTCTTATTCCAACATGCTATACAATAAATAATAAATAACATTCCCAAATTTTAAGTCTTCTTAAATTCTGGTATTCTGCTTAATACTTTTGATGTAATCTTATCTAATATGTTTAAGAGCAATGTGTATAATCATACTACTGTGTTTTATTTTTCATAATTTAATTTCCTTTATATATTATATTTTATATCACTGTACTTACTGTTTAATGACTATTCAATAAGTACTCTTGGTTGTGCACTGAAGTAAAAATTTGGGGATACACATAGATAGTCTTTTGTTATCAGCTTTTGTTATAAATGTTAGTATGGGGATCTTTATTAATTTTTTTTTTATTTTAAAGAAAGTTATTTCATATTTGTAACTTAACGAGCATCAATGAAGTAATAATTTATTTAATTTGTTCATAAAGAAACAAATTGATTGAGTTTTTATTTTTATAATATTAAAATTAATATTTCAAAATTTTTAGATATGATTATCAATTAATACTTAAAATTATTACTCATCGGTTTACAGTTGTTATTATATAATAAGAGTAATTTTAATATATGTATTAAAAAGTAATTAATTTACTTAATATATCTAAAAATTACAAGTATTCTCAACAATATCATATTACTATTCAATTAAATAATGAAAATTACAATAATTAAAACACTTTTGGTGCAAATAACAAACTCTATGTTTATAACCTCCCAACATTTGCGTGCACGCTAACTGTTACCATTGACTTCTTTTCATCACAAAATTGAATTCAATTTTTTAATATATAAAATAAAATGAGTACTTATTTAGTACTAATTAAAAAAAAAAAGTAAAACTGTATTTTTGTAGTAGGTAATCTACTTCAAGATGGTAAACTACTACAAAGTTTAAATCTTTATTTTTAGTTATTAAAATTTATTCATAATAGTTATAATAAATTAAAATTATAAAATGTATGTACCATAAACATTATATAATTCAATTCAAAATTACATTAATATATCTTTGTTATTAATTACTAACCTCTACCACTGTATTCTAGAAAAAAATTTATTGGTTACTATTGATAAATATTCATGAAATCTGATTTAAACTAAATTTAAAATTTAAATGTAGATTATTTACTACTCTTGTATTAAATGGTAGATCACCGGCTACATAAATGCAAGAAAAAAATAATTTTAGTTTGAAATGTAATTAATATTATTTTATTTTATTGTTTAGAGTGTAATTATACTATCTCAGTTGCCATTCATTAGTTTATTTACTGAAGTTTGTGGTACAATAGCACCTGAGTATTTTAAACACGGGATTACTGGAATAGAAGTAGCATGGCACGATATCAAACAGTGGCCAGATTTATATGCAGGAGAAACAGTTAGCTTGCCATTACTGGGGATTGTGCTTCAAGTTTGTGAATCAATAAAATTAACTGTTAACATCAGATACTTTTTTAATATTAAAACTATTTTGTTTATAGGCTCAACTGATGTGTGATAATAATAAAATCAGCAGCTCATCAAATTCAATGGTACCTGATTATCAGTTACCAGTAGTTGTATCATCATTGTACGAACTGAATACATTTGGATGTTTTTCATCGATTGTATCTCAAATGCACCTTTTATGGGAATTGGTGTTAACGACTGAACCCATTGTTGTGATGGCCTCATCACCTACCTACAGTTCACAGGTTGTCCAAGCTTTGGTTAGGTAAAATTTATTTATTTAATTAAAATGGCTTAAAAATTTAAAATGGTAGTTTCTTACAACTTTTTTTATTGTATTTTTAATTATTAGCTTAATAGTACCATTGGCTTATTATGGAGATTATCGTCCTTATTTTACAATACACGATAATGAGTTTAAGGAGTATATGAGCAAAACACTGAATCCACCACCTATAATACTTGGTGTAACAAATCCTTATTTCACAAAAACATTACAACATTGGCCACATATTGTTAGAGTTACTGATACATTAAAAAAAGGTAAATATACAATGTTAATAAATAAATTCATTTTTTGAAATTTATTTTTTAAATTAAATGATTATTTATGATGTATTTTAATGTTGCTCTAAAATTTACTTTATCTTTTAAACTATAGTAAAAAGTGAAAACTCTTTATAATGAATCTGAAGGGATCAAGAGATATCTTTCATTATAGTGTTTTTGTAATAGTTATAAAAAAAAAAAACAACAACATTTTAATTAATTATGTATAAAGGTACCTATGTAGTATTATTTATCATACATATCATTATTTTTACAGTTCATAAGTTAATTACATATTTATTATTTTATTAAATTATATTAAATTATTATACATATAATATTTTATACAATTATTTAAAATAGTCTGTCATCTTTGTTTGAATTTGATACACTGCCAATATTTTTTTATAACGGTATTGTTACGATGATAAAAGTAGATATTAAAAGAATGTACTTGGAAATTTTGTCATTTTCGCCAATCACTTTTATAATTTATAATACAATAACACTTAAATGGTATTATGAAACATTAAATATTGTTTCGTTATTGAGGGTGACTAATACATTTTAGAAAATAAATTGAATAATGAGTTATAAAGCAAACCAACCATTATTATGCAGAGGTGTTCCCAATAATTTTTTTGAGAGTATACTAAATTATCAAGTACAAAATATAAACATTTAATACAATAAAAATTTTTTCTTATGGGTTATAAGAGTAAAGCCGGTAAAGAGCATTTCAACAATATGGACAAAATTTTAAACAGATTCTTTTCCATATCCTCTTTATATTATACCTCGTCAATCTTTACAAATATTAAAAAGTAAAAAGACTCTTTCAGCCATAAATAATTGATGTAAATATGGTAAAATTACTTAATTAAATTAATTTTGTTTTTTCCTTTGTATATGATTTGAGTATATGCAGTATACTTATAATTTTGACATTTTGTAAAAACATCTTGAGAGTTAAAATCGCAAATCGATTGAGACTTGAGAGCATACTCAGTATATCCATATTATTGGAAAAAAATCTTGAGAGTATACGGCGTATATGTAGTATACCCTATGGGAACACCCCTGTTGTTATGTAATGTTTATGTTATATAGAGTTTTTCGTTGTAAAGATTTTTGTTATTTAGAGTTTTTATTGTAGTTTAAATTAACAGTTAATAATATTAATATTTTTTCACCATTACAATTTTTGTTGTAAATTATTTATTAGAATTATATATTTCTGATTGATTAAATAAAGACCAGAAAACCAAATATTTTAATTTTGTAATTAAATTGTTTACAAAAAAAAAAAAAAATGGTTCCTCGTTTTTTTAAAACTCATGTATCATTTTTTTTTTTATGTAAATAAAGTACATTAAAGGATTTGTATCTTATTTAAATAATATATAAAATATTTCGAAAATTGTAGTTACTATTATATATTTATTATTTTAAAAATATTTCAAGTAATCTTTTTGAATAGATTCAAATATTATTTCTAATATTATTGATTTGTTTAACTGTTTGTTTCAAATACCTTAAGTAATTTAATCAATTTTTTCCAGAGCTATTTATTTAGAATCTAATAATCTTTTTGAATTCAAATATCAAATTTATTAAATTGGTTATGTGTTTTTTTTTTTTTTTTTTTTTTAGACACCACAAATAAAAGTAAAGTAAGAAAAGGATCGAATCTGAAAATCTTAGATGCTAAACCTGGAGTTTATACTGAGTATAAACCCTTTTTGTATAAAGATAAATCAATAGTGAAAAAACTTCTCAGAGGAATGCAAACTAAGCGCCCGGAAGAAGTGCAATCAGCTCTATTGCGACGACACTTTTTAGAACTCACTCAGAGTTTTATGATACCACTTGAACGATACATGTCATCTCTAATGCCTTTACAAAGAAATATTTCTCCCTTTAAGGTACGAACATTTCTTATTTGGTAATGTTGTGTACAAAAAATATATTTATTTAATTTTTACAGGCAGCTCCTAAACCCTGGCCTTTTAATCCAGACAACTTTTTGGCTAGTTTAGAATATGCTGGACCTCAACTGACATGTGGTATTAAAGGAGATTGGAAGGGACTTTACAAGCAATTTTTTAGATCTCCAAATTTCAATGGTTGGTACAATATTCGTTACAAAGGAATGATGATGAAGCTTCAAATCTTGCAAATTGAAGCCCTATCTAGTGTGGTAAATAATATCACCTCTATTAAACTAATTTGTATTATATAAAAAAAAGTTAACACTAAACATATTATAATTTATTTATTGGTTTTAGGATATTAATAATTGGCTTGAAGGAAAACAAGAAGTAGAAATTGTTGACATGATACTGAAAATACGTCAGAAACTAGATGAATGTGAAAGCAAAGGGTACCAGATAAATAAAAGAATCAAAGATCAATTGAAAGTAAAAATGGATGATATAATTTGTTCATTGCCAGATGACTTAAAAAATGTCTTGTCAAATAAGAAGCTATCTAGCAGATGATATACTTCCATGTATAAAGATAGACAAAAAATAATTTTAATCATTTAGATGATATCAATACCATCTCACTAATTGTATCTGTATTCATCCTGACTTGAATATGTACATTAATCATCAGTTTCAAAATTGATATTATCATTATTCCATAGTTATATATTTTTTTTACAAACATGTTGCAGTTTAATACATTGTTAAGTATCAAAACATTGTCTAAATAATTTTATTGACATTTATCAATTATGAATTCCTAATTTTACATTTTTGTTGAAATCAAGTTCAGATATTTTAGAGTAAATAATATTCGTACTGCCTTAATTTTTTATAATACTATCTTGGTTCTTCCAGGAAATAAACTGGTTAATTTATGTTTATATAATGTTATATATTATTATGGTACATGTTTTAAATGTTTCCTATAAATATAAAATGTTATTATATGAAAGACTTAGTGTTATAAATAGTTGAGTTGTTAATTTCAGAGTAAAAGTTATGTTTTCCCCCATAAATATTATAGTGTGTTAAATTATTTATTTTAAAAATTGATCTGCTTTATAAAAATTCAAACAATGTATGTATTGTTTAATTGGTTATAACATGTCACTGCTTGTTCTGGCATAATATAATACTATAATATTGGAAAGGAAATAAATGCTAAGCCTCTCTGGCCTTGGTATTTTAATTACAAAGACAAAGTTATGTTTATGTTTTGATATTTGTTTAGATGATTTCTCAAGCATCTTTTAAATGTATCATCAATTAATAGAATGAAAACTTAATACTAGTGTAAGTTAAGTCCAATAAGTATGTATAATATACATGGGTTGTCAGTTAGGTACTTTTTCAATTCTATTCATTGTTTTGTTTTCCAGTTTTTACTACTAGATATTTAGTTCTTAGATACTCTATACTAAATGATTGTGAAGATATTAGACAGGAAAATCTAGTTTAAGCCCTAATAAAGGTGACAAGAAAATCCATAGTACTTTGTAGGATTCATAGATTCTATGCCATGTAATTTGAATGTACTGACTCGGTTAATAGGTAATCCATGTAAGCAAATAATATTTAATTTCATAATAGATAACTTATTTTTTTAATATTTCGTAAATTGTGTCAAAAATATTTCTACATTTTGTGCCATTTAATCATACTAAATGATACATTTAGACTTATCTCGCTGGATCTACTATACTAGTGTTGAGAAACACGGATATAACCACTTATTGGTTACAATATTACAATATTATAATAATGAAGTTTTCAAATCATAAAATAAAATATTGAATGTTATAATTATGTTAAAATATAAAACAGAATAGGTATTTGATATTGCAGATAATATAAGTTTTTTCTATGAACTCGTTTTCGGGTCTCAACACACCTCCATCATTTCTTTAAATCAAGTAGGTGTCGATATCTATATTCTATACTTTATCGGTTATCCTATCTAAATGATATTAAATTGATTTTTTATGATTTATTTTTAAGGTGGGTTAGTGTTCCTCATAGGTGCCCAGAAGGGGGGTAAGCTGGGGATTTGTCCCCTGGCTTTTCCAGAATATTTTTTAAATTAAATGTTTTAAGATAAATTACTATTTAAGTACTATATTACAAATTGAAAGAGGTTATATATGAATAATAAGTTACCATTATAATAACATAAGATTAGATTCTTTACTGTCGAAAATCATAATAACACATACAAATTAAACAGATATTATTTTGAGGTCTGCGTAAATATTATAGGGTGGAAATTATATTTAAATTTTTTTTTTTTTTACTTTAAACTGAATAATTAATTTTTTTATGATTTTGCAAACATTGATTTGTATGATATTGGGAAAATAAATCTAAAGTGAATGACTTCATTAGAAATAACAAATTTTATTATGAAATTTTGATACGATTAAAAATTCTTTTGAGAAATAATAAAGAATTTTACCTATTGTACCCTACCTTGTGAGTAGACACGTATTTAGGAATTTTACACCCCAGGTTATCTGAGTGCCATTACTTTTTTTACCCCCAAATTACCTAGATACCGTATTAATGTATTATATCAAAATACTCTTCAAAATTTACCTAAACCCCCCTGCTCCTCTTAAATACGTCATTGCTTGTAAGACGTAACATAATAAAATATGGATACAAGTTTAGTAAAAAAAGGTTGTTGTTTTAAAATTGTAAAATTAAAATATTTCTCCTCAAATCTTAACGTCGTCCCCTCCTAGAAAAGTTTCTGCGAGAGCCTATGAATGTACCTATAGTAAATCAAGTTGTTCATGTTAGGTGTTTAAAAATATAGAAAGATGACGGTTATGTATCTGATAGTCTCTACTTTGCGATTCATATCACGACTTTTGGCTTTGCCAATAATATTGGGTCCTCATATCCAACGTTCCTATTATTTAAGTAAGTTCACCGAGTGTGACGTAAATGACGAGTCAGTAATCTGTAAATCGTTACAGGATAAAACAATAAAACAAGTACTTCAAATTTTGAACAGTTCCTTAAAATATATGTATATCATTTATATACACATATATGAGAAATAATTTCTGTATGCATCATTCCAACGGAGAATTTATTTCTTTTTAAGTATGGTCTAATTTTTATGAGTCTATTAGACCGATATTTATAATTAGCCTGGTCGGCTATGTCTCCTCGTAAAAAAAAAAAAAAATGAAGTTTTACATTTTTAATTGGTAGGTACCTACCTAACATTTTATTACATCCAAACGTTATTAAATTAGGTATATTATTTACCTACTTTACATTTATTACACATAGTATTGTTACACATTTTTCTTATCCGTGTTAAAAATGTTATTCTTTAGTTTTTAGTATTGTTGACTGTTTAGATGTTTGGGTATTATTCTACGATTTGTTAAAAATATTAAAATAAAGGCAGTAATTATACTGTTACTGTAGTTGATTATTAAGGTTCGGGAGTTGTAAGATTTGCATATATTTGTATGTGCACTCGGCAGACCAAGATAGATATGCGGACTATACGAAGGTAGTCAGTAAGTTTAAAAATTGAAATCGAAAATGCATATCATGTATATTTTGTCAATTTTTTGGTGAAAAATAATGCATTTTTTATTGTTTACATACAGATATTAAACATATTTAATATTGTCAAAGTCGCAGTTGAATATTAATTTGACTACAATAGTGTGATGTACACTTAATTTAAATTGCTCTAATATCAAAATATTATTTTATCGTCGATAAGTTATATAAATCTATTTATTGTTTATCCGTTAGTAAATTTGTTGTAGGTACAAATATATTTTAAAAATATTTTTCAATTTAAAGATGTTAACAAGTAAACCAGTTTCTGTCATATTTATGAAATATTAATTATAAATGTATTTTTCTATATTTTTTTTATTTGTTTTTATGAATATAATTAGCAATTTTTTTTTTTAATTTCTTTTTTTGCGTATTAATTATTTGCATACATACTAGTATTTTATAATTTGTTCGTATATATTTTGCCTATTTTAGCTCCTATAATTTCCTAGTCCAACTGATTACCTACCTATTTAATATACCATTAGATATACCCTAACCAGTTACTTGCATAGTGCTAATACGTGCGAAAAATACCAAATAACAAAAATGAAAAATGAAAATTGAAACTGAAAGGGTGGGAAATTAAATCTTTATTGCGGAGTACAAAAACCAAAGGAGGAATAAACATAAATATTTATTATTATTTGTAAAACGAAGGGTCAGAACGTTGCAGGGGCTTCGTTTCGGTGATGCACGTTAAGCGAACTCGGACCTAAATAGCTATTACTGACCAAAGTTTGTAACCTACGTTAAAATTCATTTGCTAACGTGTCGTATTAAACTATACAATTGTCATGATTTATTTGTAAATAAATATTTTACAAAAACAAAAAAATTGCTTATTTTAAAATTCAATCTTTTGTTTCTATGCACCTACGTAAATCGTAATTTAAATTTGTATTCATGTTGATCATTATCCATTGGTTTACGTTCCATTAGTAAAACCGGTAATTAATGTTAAATGTATATAAAATAAACCTATAAAGCTATACGAATATATTTAAATTTAAAAATGACGATGATAAAGGTAAAGGTATTAGCTAGGTATAAGAAACGACAACGTCTAGTTTTCGACTATATCGATTGTAGTTTTTGTGTAACTCAAAAAAAAAATAATAATAATAATAAATAAATAACCACAGATACACGAATAGAAAAATTT
Source organism: Aphis craccivora (assembly GCA_009835225.1). Classification (NCBI taxonomy): domain Eukaryota; kingdom Metazoa; phylum Arthropoda; class Insecta; order Hemiptera; family Aphididae; genus Aphis; species Aphis craccivora. The sequence continues at coordinate 30,748 of VUJU01002669.1, forward strand.
GTGTGACTAATATTCATCCGAAAATTAATAACCATTGCGCTTCAAACGATTTTTGATGTTTTGTTGACTGTTGTAACTCAAAAACGAGTAACTGTAGTTACGACCAACTTAATATTTTCACTAAATGTTTATATGATTATTTTCTATACATAATGAAATATTTTGACTCTTTTTAAGTTATTGATAAATATTTTAAATTTAAATTTTTTTATTTATTTTGATTTTTATTATTGTCAATAAAAATAAATTTGTTTTTATATAGTTACCTAAATATTTAAAATAAATAGGCACAAATTATTTTCATAAAAATTTTAAGTTCAAATTTTTACAATATCGTGAATATTTACAAATTGTTTACTGTTTAAAATGTATTAATTGCAGTTCAATTTTTATATCTGATGTTTCAAAATTTAATGAAATGTTTTTTTTTTTTTTTTAATTGTTTTGAGCAGTACTTGTCTAAAAATATCTTATCAAGATTTTTATATTGATGACGATGAGAGAGCGATTGTAAAGGAAAGCTTTACAAGATATTATTATAGCTGCATAAGGCTGGCTTAAGAGTCAGAAATAACAATAAGGTAGTTTTTAGAATTTATAGAATATATTAAATTGAGAGCTTCTAGAATATCGCTAAATTCCATTCTATGACGAAATAAATTAATATGAAGCAGTTCAAGAAGTAAAATAGGTATATTTGGCTGCTGAAGGTAAAACGGATCCATCAATAAAAAGCAGAATACTCGAGTAAAAATTAGGTATCATGAATAAATTACTACAAATATTATTAACTGTACATGAATTTATATAATGAAGGTGTTAAGGTATTATTTGTAGGTATGTAGGTAATAAATTATTAATCGATTGATACATATGTGTTTAAACCCAACACTCTTATTATTTATCAAAATCTATAATATATATTACATATAAGTTAAGTATAACTAATAATATTATTATATTGCAAAGGCGTAGCCAGGATTTTTTTATGGGGAGGGCTAAACACTTTTAACATGAGTTATTGAAAATCAAAAACAAAAAAAAAAAAATTAATAAACACTTTTTTAACTCAAATATTCTATTATACAATTAATAACAAGAAATATATCAGTAAAATTTTTAAGACAATTTCCATAATTAAATTTAAATATTTCAAAACAGTATAAAAAATACAGACAATGGGAGAGGCTATAGCCCCTTTAGCCCTCCCCTTGGCTACGCCATTGTTATATTGTCATTTGTCGCGTACCTACTTATTTGATTTAAAAATTATTATTATTTAATAAATCGTAGCTTTTATTATTCATAATATAATATTTTACTTTGAATGCCTTCAAGTTCATATTATAATAGTTATAGCCCGATAGGTATTAAAGTACACTACAGATAAACCATAGCTGATGTAGGCCGTTTTCGATTTTTTTAATAGGTACTTACATTATATTATAGTTTTTCAAGTTATTTTGAAAATAATACTTTTTTGTGTAGTGCGTATAGTCATGAACTCAAAACCGTATTCATTCAAATTCGATTATTATGATTATTTATTTAATGTATAATAATATTTAATATATTTATAAATCACAAATCACAGCTATCCGGCACGAGGTTGAGTGAATATTGGTCGGTACAAGAGTGTCTGAAACCTGGTTTTTGTACCTTATACGTAAATTTATTGTTTTTATTTAATTTTTAGATTACTATTCTGAAAGATCTTCACTTACCTAACCGGTCGCGCTAATTATTCAATCAAAACCAATAATATTATATTATAATATTATTTTATTTTCCTAATATAAAAACATTTTAACATTTTTTTTTTTTTTTTTTGGTCATTTTGTTTTTTATTCACTAAGTACATACAAAGATAGACACTACAGTAACATCAGGTATGGTCAGTAGGAAGGTCAGTTTTTGTGGCCCACACCAATACAGCGGACAAATTATTAATAATAAAAAAAAAAATTATATAGTTTTCATTTCGTTTCAAAATTATGTCCTATATTCTGTTAAACGTACCTAGTATATAATATGTATGGTCCACATAGAAAACTATTTAATATATTTGGTCCAATTGATATTTCGAATTTGACTGCAAGCCTGTTGCATACGTTAAAAATACTTAAAATATGTACAATAAACTATTAAATAATATTCACTTTGATATTAATTGATATCTATGCCTAGTACCTACCTATATTAATATTACAGGTGTATACACCGTACAGCTTTTTCGAATAAGTCAATTCGGTTTTCACGATTTGCACTGGATCTATGCGTAGATATCTATAGATAATTAATGGCGCGCGGGGTGGGGGGGTGAGTTGACTTTCAATTATCATTGTAATAGGCTGACACGAAAAAATACGAATTAACCTAGGTCAGGAGTTGAAAAAAGAAAATATTTTTTCTTTATTTTTAATTAAAATATTATAATAAATGTATAAATAATGAAATGGGTATCACATCAATGTCCATTATATCAATCACTCGTTTGAACGTGATATTTTTGTAAAAACTTATTAACTTACGTCGGTATCATATTAAATTATTGAGAAAGATTTAAACTTAATTATAAAAATATCCTCAATAGTTATTGCAATAGTATTTACAAGTTTGACGTTCCTTACACCATAATAATTACTCGCCGTATAGCTACGTTATTACAAAGTGAGCAATACATTATTGAAAATACATTAAAGAAATATAATTTATTCTACAAGATATTGTGGCGTATTATAGGTAATACTATGGTAATTTAGTTAATTATTAATATTTGTATATATTTATCTTGAATTTATTCACTTGATCGGTGTTTTTACTGCAGTGTCGGGTTCAACTATAGTATATAGGCAGATATAACGTGTTACCAACACTTTGTTAGTTGTTATTTACGTAGGCATTAAATAAGTATAAATGTCTGTACAGTACACGATAGCACCATACAGCGTTTTGTGCACCCATCAGACCCCCCCCCCCTAATCAGATTTTACATGTGTTAGTATGCTTGAGGCATCCGGAGCATCAATAAGTATAATGATGGACAAGTATATCAAGACTAATAATCGCTTGTTTTTGTTTTTGGAAACCTGCAGATTGAGGTGAGTTGCTCCTCCGAAAGTTTGAAGTATCGAGACTTCGAGTGGAGGTTTTTGATTATACCTATTAGTGTCGTCGCCCCGTTAATTAGGTCTCTCATATCACTCAAAACATAGGTACAAAGATGACAGGAAGATAAACTCAGTAAGCGCAAAATTTTGTCGGTGTTTAACGTAGTACGCAATATACGTGACACCGTTCAATTCAAATATTTATACACCGATAATACAATCATTATAATATTTATTTATTTATTTATTTAATCAACAACAACAACAACAATAATAAAATTACAACAATTTTCGGTATGATACAATTTGTGTTGATACCTAATCTCTATAAGCGATGCTTGTGGTGAGGTTAGGGAGTCTATAATTAATTAATAATTTTTACTTATTCTATTTTACATTAATATCTATTTCTATGAAATAATATATTTTTAACATACATTTGTGCATTTATGCGTT
>VUJU01002670.1:0-34293 GCA_009835225.1 Aphis craccivora
CCGTCACTGCACCGTTCGAAAAAATCATAATAACGAAATTTCGCCGTTATCCGTTCGAAACGTTGGAAAATATTAATTTTTGTTGTTATTACATAAGTTCAGGCAATCAACACAAGACAATAACGTCCGTCATTATAATTAACAGCACGTACATGTACTATCTTCTCGGAATTTCTATTTTTTGTTCACTCTTAGTCATTATTCGTTTTCACGATTTCACGTCCATATATCGCATGGTTTGCTTGACCACCTATATTTCTACCTAATATGATAGTTTTCGGAAAATTGTGTACAAAACTATTTAACGGGTGGATTAAAAAACATTGTTTTTATGATAAAGATAATAATACGAGTATTATACTATATATATTAATTTTTAATGACAACACTATTGAATAACTTAAAGTCATATTGAGTTTGGATGCCATACGACCATGCATAAACATATTGATGATAATATTATTGTATATTTGTATGCACATCATGTTAATCTTTCCGTCAATCATAGACAGGATTTAGTCAAGTTATATGTAGATTGAAGTTTTCGTTATTTAAACTATAACTGACAACTGTAGTAATTTTCCTCGAGAAAAAATGTCCGTGACGTGGTTAACGCATCTGTTCGCGGTGGGGTCGTGTTTTCATAAATGTTCAAATGCCATACACACATCGACAAATTTACCATGTCGACGTTATACTACAAGTTTTTAGCAATCAAATACAATAACTACCATAAGCGTTTACATCCCGTTTTTAAGTTGAATTGTATCACTAATGGAAATTAAATTTTTTTTCGAAAGGGTATTTTTTTAATTCAATAATCGAAACATATCTTTTTTAGATTTATACTTATATTTTTATTTTTCAAATCGCGCACTTGCTGAAAATTACTTTTTTAAACTAAATATGGTTTAAATTATGCAATTAATATCAAAATGGGTTTTATGAATTGTGTAAATATGTGTTATTATCTACATTAATTGTAGACTGTAATAAATTGCAGTAATTTTTTATTTTCTCACGGATTATATTAACAAACAAAAGAGTATCGTAACAAAACGTTATTTTAGTTTTGAAAATAAATGCGAACTCTATGATAGTATTTCCGTTTTTAGGTTCACGTTATATTATCACCATTCATCACAGTATATAAATAATTATTAGTTTTTTTACTTCATTTGCACATACCTGTTGAGCTTACTAACAATAATATAATAACACGATAACAGATTGAAATCGTTTAATATTTAAAATAAAATATTATTACCAGTAATGCATTACATGCAACAGATGCGTCAAACCTTTAATTGTATAATAACAAATGTCATTAAAGATATATATTTTGTAGATGTAAATAAGTATGGTATTTTCATTTTGCAAATTTCTTATAGTGAGAATCTGTTGATTCTAGAGGGGGTCCAGTCTCGGTTTCGATTTTATAAAAATATAATAAGTAGTTATATATATTTTACATATTATACAATTTATATAAATAATGAAAGTTGAATAAAACCAAATTTTCGTATTTGTTAAATCGGCTTAAATTTCCGTGAAATGCATTCAAATAAAAATATAATGATTAAATTAAAAAAAAGAAAACGAAAAGTATGCAGAACGATAACTAAAAATTAAAATAATTTCAAACTCATGATAGAAACAAAATTAAAGATAACCAAGAAGTTTAAGATTAGAAACATATAATTTTAGTATGAAACTAAAGTGTCCATAAAAGTAAGTAAATGGTTTATTTAAATTTTAACGCACCATTCGATTTAAATTACAAAGAATATGGTTTTAAAGGCTTCTAACTTTCTAAGACACGGCTAATCGACTTTAATTTAAATATTCGTCTTTATTTTACATAAACTGGAAAATTCACCACCAGGACAATTACGAACACAGTAGGTCATTATTAATAGGAGAGTCAAGGTACAAAAAATTAATGTTATATTATAGTATAATATTAATAATTCAAGAAGTAATGTATTTTACATTTTTAACAAACTTTTAGTGTAATAGAGTAGACTTGTTTTTAACATCGATGTCAAAGGCCACATTGTGATTATGAAAATAATAATAATAGTAAAATATTAAATTACTGTGCAAAATTGAAATACCTAGTATAATAGATATATATTATTATAATAATCAGCTTTAGCAACTCCAATCAATACTTGTCGCTCACATGCTACTATCTATTTAATAATCGATGTATTATTATTGTTTTCCTTTTTTTACGAAGAAAATCAATTTTCTTTTGAATATTTCTATGGTTGGCAAGTGTTCTAGGTCTCACGATGATACATAATGACAAATGGTAATAATATGTCATTATATACCTATATTATAATATATTATAAACCTGCTTGAAAGTCTCGAGTGCCATTACGATATCGGTATTTACAGCAGAAATCAGCAATAATGTGCAATTCGATGGCATTAAGACCTGATACCACGTAGTTTATATATATACCAACTAAATAGTATGCAACTATAATATTATGACTTGATATTGGATTTAACAATATTATTGTTTATTAGATCTCGGTTAATTAGATGAAATGCATATGGCAATTCTTATTAAAAATTCATGGTTATGTAGGTATATTACTTAACTAATTTCTACCGTGTCTACTTTACGCGTACGCTGTTTCGGTTCGTGGGACGCCTACGGCTAATATAATGAAATTTGTACTGTATAATGTACCCATAGTTTCGAGCGGTGTTTGTTCTCATACATTCCTATGTTCGCTTACTTATCCTACACACAATACATAGTTGCTGTACTTAATACGCCACATGACCAAAGTTTAAAACTTACACAACTACATTTGCTAGCTAGACTATTAATATATTAGACAACCAGAGCGCTTAATAAATAAATCTTGACTATTAAAATGTTATACTTTATTCAAATTACCAGCTCTGTGTTGAGATTACGTTTTTATGTAACATGAAAACAAAATTACTGTATATATACTTGTTTCTTTTGAATACGGACGAACCAAAATAAAATATTTAAAATGTCAATAAACGTGACTTAACAGTTGGTATAGTACTTTTCAAAAAACATTGATTAACAACAAAGTATTATTGAAAGAGTTAAGAGAGAACAGTGAAAAACGATTATCTAAAAAACGGTATACCTAATATAATATTATAAATTATAATGCATAGTGCATACTCGTATACTCATACATAATGTTTGTGTTTGATATTATCAAATCCGTTATGGTTAAACCAAGTTTGGAGTAAGCATATAATATGCATAATAATACATAATGTTTACGTACTCACACTTTAATATATATAAATTATAATATTATTATAAAGTTGTATTACCTACGTATTACGTATATATGTAAACCCCTTGTGTTTCACGCATCCTTCACCAGCTACAGTATATATTTATATGTACTATATGGGCTGTATAAATTAATATATTTTCAACTATTTGGATTTTCAATAGTGAAATAATCACGCTTAGTGACATGATACTGTTATGGACTTTTTTTTATCTCTTATAGCCCAATACAATTTGAGACACTCATCCAGATTAATAATGAAAAATACGTTTAATTTTAGCTAAAAAATAGTTTTCATAACTTTGATAAATCTTGCAACATTTTAAAGGATCAATAACTAATTAACGATGTATAATTTTTTGTGTATGTATCTGAACTCGCGTTAGGTATAGTAGAAAAAATTATTTAATCTGATTGTTGATTCAAAATTGAGCGTGATGGTTTCCGTTATAAAATGGGATCTATAAGCCAAAAATAGGTATACAACACCAACTATAATAAAGTATAAATCACAAAAAAAAAAAAAAACTGAAATAATATTTGAGGATAATTTCAAAATAATTTACTCGGAAGGGTTTGAAACAGTACTGGAGAAAATATACGTCGTTGACTCTAAACCGTCGTTTCCGTTTGACTGACCATCATACTCTATACTCTGTTATACGGCTATTATCCAGCGGTTAGCCACTGTGTACACCTTATACTGGAAATACACTCGACCGTTAAATCGTTAAGAATGTCAAATATACGTTTAACGACAACAATATAATAAATTAGTACGTATTGTTGGAATCGCATCGAATCGATAGGTTAAGGTTAGTATAATATTATTATACATTTAACACATTCGATTATTGTTTTGCATTCGGAACAAACATAGGTTTTAGTATATTGTAATATACAATACATGTATCATGTATGCAAAACAATAAACGTGATATCATTGAAAACAGATAATACTATATGGTACACTATCTATACGGACTATAGGTACTGTATTATATAGTCAATGGAATATATTATAAAAATGCACGGCTATTGTTCTATACGTCACGTCGTCGCGTTTTATGTACTCAGTTAATGGATAATAAAACAAACGATAAAATTACACATTATAATTACTGTTAGACTCCTATAAAAAATGTATATTATTTGTCTGTCTGCAGTATTGATACCTTTAATCTTTAAATAAATAACAGATGGGTAAACTATTATGTGCACGTCGACCCAGCGCGACGAACATTGACGAACCGTTAGCAATATTGGGATAAGGTTAGATGCGATAATATTTTATTTAAAATATAGCATATTTTACTTTTAGCTTAAGTATGAGTAGGTATAGAATATACTATAAATCGTGTATCCTTATTTTGACTCAAAACAAAAAGAATTGTTTTCCAACCGTTTGTTAATTGTATTATTTAAAAAGATAAGAGTTTACAAATATAGTTAATACAACTTGAACATGTTTTAGAAAAATTTGGTATAACAATGTAAAAATAATATGCATTTTAACACTTTCAAACAATAATTGTTTTCTGAAATCAAATTTAAAAAAAAAAGAAAACAATGAGTTGGCAAAAAAGTAATGAATTGACTACATAACTAATTTCATAAATCGACATTGTTGATTATTTGTTCTCGGCGAGGTTTGGCAAACGAGATGGGTCTGAACTTTAAAGGCGAGTCACTCCATCATTCGTACGATACTACGATAGTAGTTATATAATTATCGAAGCGCCTGAACACGTACGTACACAGTAAAATAAGCAATGTATGCACTGTGCAGTCATCAATCGTCGTCAAAAATTAAAGATACTTAAAGCTAAATAAAGCGATAACCATTAATTGATGTCTAATACAACTTTACCACATATCTTTGAAGGCACAACATTTATATATGCATATCTTCTGCATATACCATTATATATTTTAATAAATTGTTGGAACTATTAAAATTGATAACTATAATCTTGAACTGATTTTACCTTAGACTTGTATTCAAACTAATTCATATTATGCGATTGTATTAGATAATTATGTTATTATTAATATTATTATTATAACCTATTTATTCGAAGTTTTAATAATCGATTATAACATTTTTTTTTTTTTTTTGAATTTATTTGAATTTTGATTTTTGTGACTTTAATGTATACTTGAACTACCATATTTGAACTATTTAGAATTTTTATACCATTTGAAACTTTTTCATTACGATACCAACTTATTTTTTTCAAATGAGAACAAATCTTTTTCATTGGAAATTGTTGAGTAGATGATTTTTTGAAAATTTTTACGTAACTAAATCAATTTTATAAAAACGAGTACTTCGGTTCTAAGTAATTTAAATATATTATACTAAAAATGATTGTCCTTAACAATGATTATTAAAAATACATATATTTATATATAATATTGGATATACTATTTATTATACTAAGGCAATATTTTTATAAATTATAAAAAGTTTATTCTACGTATTATATAGGTATATTAAATATTAATTAATAACATGTTCGAATCATCATATAGCTTCATATATTTTGAGCTCATACACATGGACTCATTATCGTTAAAATACAAAGTTAAATAACTACAAAGCTGTTCGTTTAAATTTATAATAAAATCCATCAAAATAATTTATAATCATTTTATAATAATTTATAATAATTATAGGGCAATTTTAGTTTTAAAAAAGAAATTTCTTATGTCCTGTGATAATCGTAAAATTGTATAAAATACCTAATCATTTTAAAATATTATATTCCTTAAGTATACTTAAATCTCTAAAAATCAGAATTGGAATAAATTAATTATTATAAGATAATTAATAATAAACGAGTATGATCGTATAATCACTCTGTAAAACTCGCTGTTTATCTATTTTTTCTATATATTATTCGATTAAAACATAAAGTTTTTAATTTTTTTTTTTTTAGAGCTTTCTACAACAAACAATAAATTATAGGTTCACAATTAATGGTATTTAAAAAAAAAGTAATGTAGAATTGTATATATTTACAAGAGAAATAAAAAAAAACACATAAAATAAATAATGAATATAACTACGGGTCTAATGATTATTATGGTAATTATTTTAACACAAGTTTATTTATCAAAAAAATATTATAAATGTGGTCTTATGTTTATTTTTTTTAAATCTTCCCAAGGATGTTTGTAATACGTGAGGTGGCTGACGAGAATTGACCGGTCATGATGACGTTTTAAGATTATGTTTTAGTTGGCATGAGCTTATTAGCAATAGTGCAACGCACTAAACTTTAGCTTAGTTGATTCGATTAGAATAATAAAAGAAAGAGGATTACGACGGCGGTGTGTAGTTTATAAAGTCAAGATTTTTCGGTTTCCAAGAAAACACGTAATCATTTTAGTGTTTTCTTAAAACCATTCATTGACAATAAAATTAACGCCACAAATACATTCAGATGGTTCAATTAATGTCAATATAGATTGTTAATAAACTTAATATTGCCTTTTATAGAGGACAATTAGAATATGCTCCATCAGAAAAATGTCTTAATCGTGTTACTTGTCAATATGATCGAACGATATTCCACGTACCTACTTATTAGGTATAAACTACTTATAATATTATGCTAATGTCAAATCATACTCAAAGTATGCCAAAAAATGTCAAATTATAAAGAAGTTACCGTACCGAATGAGCTACTTCAATCATAGTTATTTCTGGTAGGTATAGTAATATCCGAGTAGTAGGTGCATTCCAATAAATGTTATTAACATTTGTTTATTTTACAATAAAATATCGTTATACTTATATAGTATAAAGTTCGAAAACTTTTAGAAAAACTTATTGCGTTCATTTATTTTATTTTTATTATTTTATAAATAGAAGCATTTAACATTGTTTTTTAATCTTGAATATTTTATTGACTTTATTTAACAAACCTACAAAATTTATTATGTTTATTACAAAACTACTACTCATATTCGTATTCCATACTTACTTTTGTATTTTTTTTCTTTCATTATTGTTTTTTTTTTATACTGAATGCGTGGCTTACGTTATTATATTAATTTTCCTTGACACCGAAATATTCGCATACTATATAATATGTATACGAGCATATGTCCTAAAATAGAAAAAAATGTATCAATTATTTTACAATGTGTACTATAATATTAAAACGTATACATTGTATACGAGATATACCTCAGGGGGGTTTTAAATTTGACTTCTAATCCATACATCCAGAATGAAGACTTTTTCATGGTAAGTAATTATAATTAATTCAAATTTAATTTCAAACAAACCAACTACAAAGAGACAATTCTTGTATACTTAATGTAACATTTACATTATTTTCAAATATATTTTACAAAAAAAAAAATCGTTTATGACAAGATTTTATTTATTACAAAAACGAGAAATAACGTAAAAAAATATCATAAAATACGTATAATTGGTATCATAATAATATGATATACGAATAGAACAGCGACGACCATTATAATTCATAACAACACTTGTACGCTAAACAAAAATAATAAACAACAACGCGGTAGTGCTGCAATGGCGTAGTTGTGTCGACAAACATTTTTATAAATGCAAAAATATTTTTATTCGAGAAAAACGCCTTTTATGTCGCATATAGTAAACCGTATCCGCGAAAGAGGTAGAGAGGAAGTCTCCGCAGTAGTCTGTGAATTATAATATTATGTAGGTATATTATCATCATTAAATATTTGACATAATATTTGAACATTTAAGTATAGCTTAACATATACGATCGGTATGTATTGAGCATGTATATTATTTATATATACAGAATCCATATCGCATAATTATCCATTTCGTTGAATGGACGACGGTTGCATTTCTATTTTACAAAATGAAACAGCTCGATGGCGGTTTCGACTGCACTTCGCGCGATTACACACAGTATATAGATAACATTTAGTGAAATGAATACCTGAACTACACATAACGGAACTTTGCCGTAATTTGGATGCCTATATATAGTGAAACAATGAACTTTAAGATATAGAATAACTGAATAGACTAATAATGAGTACCTATATACCTACTAATTTCTACGTTAGTACTTACTATGTATACATATTTAAACGCACTACATATCAGAGTTCCAATAATAATACGTTCATGTATATAGGTACATACATACAGAGGAATTCCTACACACTCGCCCGTCACATTCATAATAAATTAAACAATTTTAAAGTACCAATCTATTTTATACGGATGTTTAGGTCAAGTACGAATATATAATATTATAGTCCTTAGTTCGTATATTATCAGGTTAATTATTTTTTTCACACACTATACTCAGTTAGCGGTGCATCACGTGAATATTTGTATTTTGTATTTGATTTACGTATATATGAAGTATGTTCTATTAATGCGTATACCGAACTTAGGGACGCGAAAGGGGTCGCCAAGATTTCTAGTAGATATATAATATAATGTGATGTAGAGTAGTGTTATTTATTTATGTAGGTAATGGATAATATGTATGAAGGATTTATTATATTGTATACCTACTGCGGTAATGTGGTGTGCGCAAGCTTTAAGTATACTTGAACAATGAAATAAAATGGTAAAAGTAGTTTATGCATTATGTGGTAATTACTAATTATGTTTCTATATTAAGTAGGTATAAATGATAAAATATATCTTATGAAAAGTTATAATTTCACAAGAACAAAATATTTTAATAATTAAAAAAAAAATGTCGTTACATTATAGTATACAGACAACGTTCCGATAAAATGTTATCACACTCTGCACATATAATACCATTATAGTATTATGTATAGTTACTGCGCAGTAGCCGACGACGATGACATAGGGAAAACGAAAGGGTTTTGCTTTTGATGGCGGAGAAAAATGCTAGTGAGTGGTCACCTACAGATGGTCACAATCGTGGTACTTCTGTAAGGCGTATCGTTTTGTGTGTTTTGTTTATTAAATATGTGGTAATTAAAATATATTGGTAACAGACACCTAAAATATTTGTCTAGACACGACATGGTATAGTGACTTAAACGGAAAATGTATCGATTACCCGCACTATCGAGTATACTGATGTACACGTACAGCTTACGATATTGACCGCACGCGATCACCGAATTTATACTCTGATCGATCGAGCCAACAAAATATATTTTGTAACGGGTCAAGGCGACTACAGTTAATTATAGTTTACGTAAATGTAAAAACTCCACGCTCACGTGAAAAACAAAAACAAAAAATTGTCACTCCCAGTAATCACGATTGGCTGTATTTTATGGTTAGTAAGAACCCATCACAACCTTTAAAAGTAAACACCATAGAATTTTGCATATTTAAGAACGAATAATACTATCTTACTCAAGTCGTCATACAGACAACATCATAAGTCGTACATCAATCCAGTCATCATTAAGTTAATCGTTACAATCACTTGAATCATTTCACCTGGGAATAATACTGAATAACAAAATAATACGGTTCACCCACTTCATAAGTCAAAATCAACACTATGAGTGTGAGTATTATACGTATATCATAAATGTATGACTTCGGTATTTAAATCGATTCGAATAGGCAGTATTATCAACATCCGATGACATAATTTTTCACCAAAAATGTGGACATAATTTTCTTCTACGTTAGGGCTAATTACATATTACTGTTACAAACCGAAAAGCTTAATCCAAAATTTTGTTTTGCTCGCCCTTGTATATTTGTATTAAATTAAAAGAGATACAATATGAAATACATCTTAAAACAAAGAACTGCACTTAAAGTAGAGAAAACAACCAAAAAGAAAAAGTTAATCGATGGATAGAATAAATGAAAAAATTGAACGACCGCCAAATTTCAAGTTTACAAATCGTAAAAACCGTTTTGTTTATGTGTATACTTACCACATTATTGTTATTGTTTTATTAATATTTATTTTTATCACATTTGACTTCTTTGATATTGGGTTTAAATATATTATCGTAAACATACCTTTTATTATTATCAGTTTATAGTTATTGAAAATAAATGTATATTTGCTACTCATTACTTATACTTTATACAGTTTTATTGGCAATTATCAACACAAACGTGTTAACCATACCTTTAGTTATTCTAGGCACTCCTAAGCCTGTGTAAAGTAGGAAGGAAACTATTGTAGTGTTGTCAATTAAGTATAGGTCATCTCGAAAAGCAACTACTGCTAACTGTTTACGACCTGTTTCACTGTGTGTCTGATATTCTCGATGGTTCCTTTAGTACCGACTAATAAAATATATAACGACATGCTACTATATGCTAGAGGGAAAATAACGGTCTGAATAAGTCTCTGGAAACACTTGTTTAAGGTTAATTACATTTAAGTATGAATTCTTCGAGTAAACAAAATGTATGATGACTTTTGAAGATTGTATCGTTTAAAAAAAAAAATGCTTAAGTTTATCGATTAGAATAAACTGTAGACAAGATGCATTGTGGAGGCCAACTTCACGCTATGTAGCTTTCTCCCCTTATTTTTCCAAAACTACACTAAACAAATATTATAAACCGTAGAGCTTAAAACTGTAGGCGATTTTAAGTCTATTTTTGGTGTTTGTTAAGTTCCCCGGTCCACAGACCTAAGTTAAAATGTACATATTATTACGTCACGTATCGATTGACCGATGACACCATATAATATAGGAAAACCACATACGCGCGTGTGTTTCTGCATTATAAAATTATACGCTAGGGTAAATATACCAATCGCGCAGTTCAATCGGCCTTATATGCATAGGATCTCTTGCGCGCTGGCACTTGAAAATCTATATAAAACGAACATTTCGTACTTATATATATTACCTATAATACGCTTAGGTATATAGTATCATAATGTAAATGCGGTTTGTTAGTTCGGTCACGAAGGAATAAAATACAATTATTATTACAGTATACCAGGTATTATGTATAGGTAAAAAAAAAAAAAAAATTACAATTCCTCCGGTCGAACTACGTGTCATATCGAAGCACGTATAAAATTTAATAAAGTAATTTCACGATTATTGTCGTTATCGTACATTATTATATGTAGGTGCCTATGAAATGTATATAATGCGCGCTTATATTATATTATGTATACATTTCTTCAGTGGTGCAAATTATTCGATTAGTTTGGATTAAGCTGCATATGCGTACAGGGTCATATATTATAATATTACGCGCGTGTGTTTTACCCGTGGCACATAATAATTTATGATGATTATGTGATCAGACACGACGGAACACCGTATACAGGTAGGTATTAATAATATTAAAAAACATTACGACCCAATCGGTTATCTGTTTAACTTTGTTTTTTATCCTATATATAATATAATATTAGGTATGTAGAATATTAAATTTATGAAACTGAGTGGTTGACCCGGTATTCGAAGTCATTGGAATGGGACGGGGTTAAATATCATGACTTCTAAATATATTATACGTATTTGATGTTATCTTATATATATATAATTTATATAATATAAGTATTTTAAACACGATTATAAATTATAATTATTGTTAAGTTGTGTTGTAGGCCATCGTTTGAGTTGGATTAGAATGATTAGATACGTATCGTATATGTATATAATTGTGTACAGGCGGTATAGTAAAATGGTCGGTTGTGTTATGAAGGATTTTTTTTTTTTAAAAACAGTATAGGTGATGTCGCGCTATTCTTAATATTTTTTTTATTTTACCGGATTCTTGATTTACAGCTTGAACATACGAATTAGAATATACTCGTACGATACAATATTCAATGCAGTGAGAATACTTACCTGCTGTATGGAATAGACAACAGAGAATGGATTTAAGAGATTTTTACACATAACATAAACACGAAAAAAAATACTGAGTTGAAATATTTAAAATTGTGTAAGGGATAAAATGTTCTACGTCACGCTTATATAGTATAAGATACGTTTCTCTTATACGCACCACGTTTAAAAAAATCTATTCACCTACATATTATATATATATACTTACTTTAGTACTTTATATATTTTAATAGCTAAATAGGTATACAAGTTAGAGGCAAACGATAACAACTTAAATTTATTATACATTACTAATTATAGAATACGTTTTTTATTCTATCGTATCATGTATTCTTGTTGATTTTTTGATTTAAAATATTTTTAAATTTAAAATATATGTAATTTCATCGCTGACAATTAATTATCGAATGCGGATTTCTAAGATAATATGTTTTCGTTCATGAATTTGATTCTATAATATTATTAAAAATATACCTATACCTATAGGTATTATTATTATTATATAATATGGAATATGGATACGGTATATATTTAAGTTTTCGAATTCTAAATATACAGGTACCTACTTCATTATGAGAAAGGCGTCTAATCCGCTACTTATATATTATTATATCGTAAATTCGTATTATAATAGCTGGTTGTTGCGATCAGAGCAAACGCAAAGAAAAATCGATCAAGTGCACGATATGCGTTGCGTACTTGCGTGTACCAAAAATCATGTACACAGAGATACGTCTGAATCATTATCGTTCGGACATTATAATTTATAAATTATAATAGTTCATGAAAAATCATTAACTCGTACGAGTTCATACCTTGTGTATTATATCCTCGTCTTAATAGAGCAACCATTCATTTCCCGATGGAACGCGAAACCTATATTTAATTATATTATTGATAAATATTATAAAATGTACAATATTCATCTCGTGATATAATTAATATATACATTTAAAATCTTATTAGCCATCACTAACTAGTTTGCAATAGTCGAGATATTTAAGAGCGATTTAATCACCCTGCAGTGAAGCAGTGATTACAAAGTCAACGATCGACGACTAAACGATTAATTTTAATAGGGGATGAATAAGCATGGGCGTAGATGGGAAATATTTTCGGAGAGAGTTTTGGTCAGATATATACATTAAATTTAATCTACAATTTTTTTTTTTAACTTTTTATCTTTAATTTTTTTTTTTTGGGAGGGGGAGGAGGTATGTTTGAACACCCAAAACACCACCTTACCTACGCCCATATGAATAAGGAGTTAGTCAAGACCTACAATGTGTGATTCCTGTGGACGTGGACAGTAAAAGCAGTCAAATATATCCTCTGATGGTTAAATTCCGATTGATTACTGTTAAAAAGTGTACCTACCTATAAATTATAATAAAGCGTACAAGTATACAATAATAATAATATATCTATTTATTATGTTACTAGGTAGTCACTATAATATTGCAAATCCTAGTAACAACGTCAAATCAAGAATACGATTTATTCATGTATATTATATTTATAATAATATTAAACTGGAAATATTTTTTAGATCAGTAAGAAACTTATAGATTTCAATATTTCATACGACGTCTGAATAATAATATATTTTACGTAAAATAAATTTTCATTGATCATATTATTGAACGGTGAAACATTTTGATGACTTTCTTCGCAGTACCTACCTAGCTAATTAAAAAACAGCAATCGAAATACTGCCAAAAATACAGGGAATTTTACAATAAATTTTCTAGTTAGTTTTAATTTTTTTTTTTTTACGAATATTATAAAAAAATAATGAAACATCTTAACATCGACAATGGCAAACGTTTTTCGGTCCTACACATACTTTATACGCTTACAAATCAGCGCTATTCACACTCGTACCATGTCATGAAATCACGTTGGTTAAAACGCACATAATGATAATATGATATATATGACGCGAATTTAAATGTCAATCAATTATTACAGTAACGCGTACTCAGAATTCATTTATGGGGTTTATTTATATACATATAAAAAATTGTGTCAATGTAATAAAATAAATCATTATGGTAAATGTTTTACTTATAGTGTACGGGCAGGTTAAATCCCTAAAAAAAAACCCTCCGTCGGTACGCCGCTGATCAATTATCTGTGTTCAACAGATACAAATACGGCATTCCAAACGTGCGTATATCCATGATGTACCATGTTTAAAATAGTTTAAGTTACCTGTGCACAAATTCTATGGAAAGAGATGAAAAGTGCTACGAAAAATAAAGTCTCATTTTCCTATAGTATGCAACACTTTTAACGAATTAACAATATGTTGTACTTTTTATAAAACTTTAAAATGTATTACCTATAATGTTATGTTGACTCTAAGCTAATGATGTTTGTAATAATTAACATCAGTACCTACTGCACAAATACCTAATATTATTTTATTTAACTATTATTTGTTTAATTTTATGTATTATTTTAACGTTAAACTATCTATATTATATTGATTTCGATATGATATTGAAACTATATGAGATGATAGGTATTAGGTAAAATGAGTCATTTATATGTATCGTAATCAGTGGCGTAGCTAGGATTTTCTGAAAGGGGGTGTTAATTATAAACATTAAATATTATATATAATACGTACAAACTAAAACTTTTATTTTAATTTATTAATATGCATAGGTACATAGGTATTATTTTATATTGTATTTACGATTTACCTATGTTCCTATTTTATTATATATAATGTATAATATATTGTAATATGATATATGTAATAATAATGTAATTGATGATACGGCTCAAGGGGGGTGTCATATCCACCAAACACCCCCCTTGTATTATACGCCACTGATCGTAATTATTACAATTTGATGGATTTAAAAACAGTGATTATGAAGATAATGGTTGTGAGTCACTTTGGCGAAAAACATTTATACCCGTTTATAGAGATAGGAAATAATATAATACGAGCTTGTGTATTTGCAGTTCACTAGACATCTGGTTTAAGTCGGTTCAATCGAACGTCATATTATGTACCTAAGTATAGACTCGTCGATATTGACAATAAATGGGTAGGTAATTTATTATCGTTCTGGCCATACGAAGGATCCATTGCGTCAATTAATATTAAATATTTCGTTCGCAAAACGACCTATATATATCTTCAGCCATCGAAGTCATAAACACATAACCGTATTAAATATTGGTTGGCTTTTGTTGACACTGCCACACAATACACATAATATAATAAATAGGTACTATAATACGATAATAGCATAATAGCTAAGGCGTGACTATAATAGACTTTTAAGAAATTTAGTGAGATTGGTAGCTAGAGCTATGGCTATTTTTGATGGCGAAAAAAGCCATTTTGATCATAGAGATAGATTATAATATAGTAAAATACCGATGTACCATTTACCTTTTCCCCAGACAGAAATTTATGATTTAAAAATATTTTTCATCTTCTACGATTAAGACTTATTAATTAATAAAACATTTAAACATCAAATTAACTAACCGCAAAATGTCTATAAATAAAAATTGTGTTTACGAAGGTCCAGGGCCCCTGGGCATTGCCGTGTTTTACTATACTCAGTGCTCGACTTGGCAAAATTAAAGTAAGGGGACTCTGTAAACTTTAAAAAAAAATAACGTCCTCATCACTTTTTAAACATTACTGAGCCGTGGGGACTGCGCCCCCACACCGACCACACACCCTATTCCCCCTCTTTAAACATTTAAAAAATATTTATAAATTATCAATTACAAAAAAAAAAAAAAAAAATACTGTAAATATTATATTGTAAATGTAACAACGAACTTAGTAGTAACTAAATAAAAAACAATCCATTAACTACTTATTTAAATAGTTCCATAAATTAGCATAATTAAATAAATTGTCAAAATGGTGATGTTATCACGTGCATTTTGATAAAATTGCAGAATGATGCAGCGTCCCAGCGTCCCGTACGTTCCCCTTATAAATATAAATAGAGATACTTACACTAACATTTTTGAAAAATTAGTTGGGGTACTCCCCCCCTCCAAATCGAGCACTAGTCTACAGTAATGGCATACGTACATACTGTACGTAGTATGCCATTGCTACCTAAAGTAAATTTAATAATATAATAATCAATATAGGTACGTAAATACGTAATGCTTATACACTTATCGATACTAACAAACTTAATACATTTTAGTCACCCGCAACTCACACACATTTGTGTTGGGTAGATATCCATAAATATAATATAGGTATTAAAAATAAAAAAAGACATAGATAACCTATTATTTGAAGTTCTGTAGTGCGGTAGCCTTGTAAGTAGGTTTATTCTTGCACACTAAGGAACTCTGGATGATTAAAATAGGTAATAAAATACTTAGTTATTCTTCCAAACTTCCGAAGTATTGTAAACTATCTAATTTATTTATATATAACAATAAATATTGATAAGTTTATAAGTTATAAATAGGTCCCCAAATCCCGTACAGACTACTAGATAATATAGTTACCTCAGGCTTAGAGGTCGACCCTTACGTAAATTCAGCCACCCAGATAATTTGAAAAAAATCTTCGAATATCTTTTATGTGTGGAAAACCAGCATAAAAAAACGGGCAAGTGGTAACCGCTCTGCTGTACATTATGTGCCGTGTGGATCACTATTATACATTATAGGAGGATTAAATTTGAATCCAATGATAGGTATCATTGTATACGAAAAACGATTCTAAACAAAGATGATTTGTCAGCCTAGGATATAATTTTCAGTGTTTGGTAAAAATGATGGTTTATGTTTTAATGGCCTGAATACATCAAAATTTAATTTTTTTATAATTATTATTAGCTAAACTTATGGAAAATCTTGTATTAAATTTCCAACTCTTAGCTACTTATACAAAAAAATTGTATGAATTATAACACCAAAATAGTTTGCAAATATTCATGGTATTGACGAATTTTCGTCAATATTTGAACTTCAAATGCTAATAAATTTTTTCAGAATATTTGAAAATTTCAGTTGTCTATAAATAGCTCAAAAAAATTCAAAATATTTTGAAAATTAAATCACGTAAATAAAACGCCAATCTTAATAACTGGTAAAATTTTTAAGTATCTATGACTTATACTTTTTGAATAATAACAAATATTTAAAACCGTTTGAGGATAAATCGTCATCGTTAAGCTATTTCGTAAAAATTTAAAATTCAAACGCGCTTAAAATTTTTTCTATAATAATGCTTCGAGTTTTCTCTATAAATACTTGAAGGAAAACTTAGTGTTGTATTTTCAATCCATAGTTATTAACACAAAAAAATTTATGATTTTTCAACTTCAAAATTACTTTCAAATTTTCGCGTTTTAGACGGATTTCGTAAAAATTTGAACTATAAACGCTTATAAAAAAAAATTGTGACTAACGATTTTTAATTTTTTTTAGCTACAATAAGAACAACTTAAAAGGAACTTTGTATTAAATTTTCAAGTGTTTTTGGTCATCCAACATTTTTTATCGACACTTCAAAAAAAAATTCTCATAAAAATCGAAAATTTCTATGGACTATAAATAACTCAAAACAAGTCAATTTTTTTTGAAAATTTAACTGTATATAGATAACACTTACATAAACCTTTGGTGAAAATTTCAAGTATTTACAGTTATTAGTTTTTGATTTACAACCATATAAAAAAATCGATTTGGTCGAAAACTGGTTTTGCGTAAAAATTCCCGTTTTTCTGTTACTTTTTTAGGGTTTTTCCTGACGCTTTTGAAAACTATTGGACATTTTTTACTTTTGACCCCCCAAAGTACCAACTACATTCACTTTCCTATCAGAAACAGGGTCCACTTTTTAAAATCGAAGCACTTTTAATGCTCCAAAACGTGGTGACAGACACAAAAAAAAAACACACATCATTGTAAAATCAATACATTCATCACTTCGTTCAGAATCTAAAAATGTAGAATTGGCAATTCAGGTTCTCCTCTCCCCGAGCCGAATATTACCAAGCACAGGCTTTTTTCTAATCAACTGTAATGATGTTAAACAGACAACAGTATGCAATAATAATTATTTTATCGATTAGGTAACCACATATTGATACAATCATTGTGTCTGTGCGACATTCAATTTTTACCCTTCCCCTCAACATCGATTGTAAAGTTATTAATTAATATTTCTTGTACATTATACAAATATTATTTGTTTATGTTCACATTATGTAATATTTACATTGTAACTCATACATTTAAAAGGATGTAGACAATCATTAGTAATAACGCCTTGGAAAATGTTTTATTTTTAAAAACAATTTTAATAGGTAATTAATTGCAATGATTAAGAAAAATTGAGTAATTTCAAAACAGATAAATACAGGCACTATAGCTACAATAAGGACACTTGAACTAGGTACAATAGAACCTCGATTATTCGAACCCTCTGTTTTCCGAACGTTTTTTCATTTACTTCATGTATCCGAAATTTCGAAAGTCAATAGGTACTCAATGCGTACAATATCACGTCCAATCGCAGTTTATTATTAATAAAAATAAAACATGTACATGTACGTATTATAATACTTATTTATTATTGTACATATATATTATTTGTTTGCGAGTTTAGCTGCGCAAAATCGAGTAACAACGATTCGTCATTAAAAAAATAATCAATTTGTGAAAAACCAATAATTATAAATATATGTACCTACAATAAAACAAGTCTATAATAATATGTAATAATATATTAAATTCTAAATATAATAATATTCTTCGTTATAAGTAATAACATAATAAGTAAAGTGTAGTAATAAGTATAATAAGTCGACAATAATAATTCTATATTCATTGTACAAATAATATATTTTTTTAATTTCTGTTATCCAAACTCGGTGTGGTCCCGATTAGTTCGGACAATCGAGGTTTTACTGTAATAAGTTAATGATTAAAATATGTCCATAGAAAAAATAACCCAAAGGTACCATATTATAAAATTAACACACCTAATAAATGAAAGCAATATGTTTAGAATGAATATCAATATTTTATTTTATGAGAATGTTTTTTCATCAATGAAACATTAAAAGTAAAAATATTACCTACTATAATATTACCTATGTAAAAATAAAAGTTTCATATTAACATATTTTAATATTTAATACAAACTTGAAACTATACATTATTAGTAAATATGTAACGTTCATATTATCATTTATAACCCTTTTGTAATAAATAAATAATATTAGTGCTGTCCTATAAGGTTATATTAATGTATTTAACACAATACAAATAATGGACATTCATAAAAAAACACATAATAGTGGACAATATTGTTGTCATAATATAGAACCCTAAGCTATTCTACCCTCAAAATAAATATATATAAAAATATATAATGTATGATGTAAGGTGAATATATAAGATCTATTTAACTGAAATATAAATATTCCTTTCCTTTGTACATCGTAAAATACATAAAGGGGTGATGGGATTATAACACATTAAAATAGAATATTTACAAAAAAAAAAAAAAAAAAAAAATGATAATAATAATTATTTAAGAAATATTAATGCAACACAATTATAACGTATACATAAGTTCATATCGTACATATTGATTCTTAACATCATTTTCTATGTGTGGGTATCCAGCGACTAAAGCATCTTGGGCACTAATGTACAGTGAATTATAAATTTTCCAGTAAACATCACGTACTTTCCGAGCAGGATGAAAAAGTCCCTGAAAGAATAAAACAGTAACTGACCATTTAGTTTTACTCAATAATCTAAAAATATATTGTTCTATTTATTAATCTGAGGCTGAGAGGCCACTACGAAATATTCAATTCAAGAGCCATCACATACCCTAAGTCCACATCAAGTAATATTATAATAAATATAGTAATTATTTAAAACATTTTTTTGTGTTTTAAAATTTTAACATATTTGAAAACAAATTAGTTTAATTTATTGTTTGATAATCAAATATTCAATTGATTTCTATAAAGTATAGTCTCAAATACACAATATTTGTTGTTGTTGTAGATGAGGGGTTTTTGGGAGAGAATCATTTTATATCTTGTCTATCTTAATCTCATAGACTAAAAAGATAAGATGTATATTACATATTTTATTGTAATTACCAAATGTTTAATAATTGATTATTTGCTGCTTAATAGTATTATAGGATACAAGTTAGACCTCTGAAATAGAATAATATAATATAGTACTAAAATATATTTCATTGTAGCTACTTACTTGAAGTGTATACTGTAAAATTTTTATGGGACCAAGGGCAACCCTCAAACCTTCAACAGCCTCCATAAAAGCTTGAACCAAGTGAGGAGATGTTTCAAAAATGTTAGGCCAGACATAGTTCAACAAATGGATTAAGGCATCTTCACAACCGAAACCAAAAACTCCAAGAGCCATATGTTTAATAGCTGCACATGCTGTTTGTCTGTGTACTAAATCTCTAAAAAAATATATCACATTTAAATTAATTTAAAAAAGACATATCATAAATAGATAAAGATTATTTTTATTGTATATACTCTATCCAGTGGGGGAATATACATCATTGTCTGGTGAATATATTATGTTCTTCAGAACAAAACCCACATGACACCCTACCATTGTGGAACTAGACAATAGCATGTGTCTAGTGAAAAAATTCAAAACAGTGTATTTTCTCAATGAATAAAGTATAATATTATAATATACTATATAGTGGTTTATGCAATTAAACATAATATATTGATATGATGACATTCTTGATTACTGTAAATCAACACGAGTTTTGTTTGTATAATTATTAATTTGAGTAAAATAATTCATTCAAAATTTACAAAGAAAAACAGTACTTTTTTATTTTAAATAATATTAGTCTTCAAAAATAAAAAAAAGTATACACTTATATTAATCAGATTTTGGAAGTACTTACTATAAAACTGACAAAAAGAAAAAATTTTATTTTTATTTTAATGCTCATGGATATTAGTATATTACAAGAGAAATTGTTTATAATAATGTTTAAGGGACCTGGAAAAATAGGTCATAATAATCAATAGTCATAAGTTATTACTCAAAACTACCAGAATTTGAAAAAGTTATTACAAAACAGTATGTTATATTATTATATTTAAATTACAAGTCATTCAACCTATATTAACATATTATTAAAAAATTGAATTTGTTCATTATAAAAAATTTAAAAAATCTGTTAACTTGTTTGTAAGCAACATATTTTTTTAAATAAAAATTGAGTTGTATTTCTGTTTTTACTTTTTCATGTAAAATGTATGATTATTAAAAGTATCATAACAAACTATATAAATAAACATAAATAACATATTTTTTTTCTGGAACTTTTAACTTAA
Organism: Aphis craccivora; assembly: GCA_009835225.1. Taxonomy (NCBI): domain Eukaryota; kingdom Metazoa; phylum Arthropoda; class Insecta; order Hemiptera; family Aphididae; genus Aphis; species Aphis craccivora. Next base: position 21,491 of record VUJU01002670.1, read on the forward strand.
CCTAAGGTCTTTAATTTCAAGCTATTAAGCCTGATATATCATATATCACTACAACCGGTGTCATTAAAAAGTTTCTACTGTATTGTAAAATTATAGCATTAATTAAAAATATAGATAGTTTGAATTTTGATTGAATTAAAAAAATTTTTCAATCTAAATGTTTGATTTTTATTACCTGTCCATGAGAGCATCTTCTAAAAGGGGAGTGACAGCATAAATATAATCTTTGCCCATTTCACCAATGTATTGAAACAAAAATGAGAGTGATTTAAGAACACCATTTTGAACATTTAATTCAGGTACACGGTATTCATTCATTAATGCAGGTAATACAGTAAATGGAGAACATGTTTCAGCCACTATAGCAATGGCAACTGTTGTACAAACACGATTCTGTCGTTCTTGTACTTTTAAATTATTCAAAAGTGTAGCTAATACATCATGAGGTCTGTAGACAAATAATAGTATGTTATTTAAAATAATCAATGAATTTATATTCCCATTCATAGAAATCAAGTGAATGATTTGAAAATTATTTTAAATGCTTACCCAATGGCTTTAGCAATATAACCAAAGGTATTTACTGTTGCTCTCCGGATAGCTTTCTTATGTGCTTTTAATAGTTCAAGTAGTTCAAAACATATTCGCATCCATTCTCTGGCAGGTACATACTCTGGTCCTCGATCAGCAATACGACCAACAAGATCGATACAATTCTCTTGGACTTTTTCGTGTCTGTTTTTCAAAATTGGTGTTAGCCGAGGTAACAAGTCTTTGATAGGCGGAGTCATTCTTGTCATGCCGATCACGTTTACAATACCTTTTAATGCTCCTAATATGCTTCCCAACACCTCTGGATATTCTTCACCCAAGTATTCATACAACACTAAACCCAAATGTCCCATCAACTTTTCCTAAGACATATACAACAAAAATTATAGAAACCCAGGTTCAAAAATAATAAAGCAATAAGGTATTTACTTCTTGACAGATTTTCATAATACACGCTATTCGAGCAATTAAATCTGCAGCTTGTTGTCTGATTTTAGCTGATTTATTATTTAACCTCCACAAAATTGTACCACATATTTGTGGTAAATAGGGTTTAACGCGTCGACCCAGTTGATTAACAATCATACCAAAACCATTCAACATAACAACATCCTTAATAAAACAAAAATTAGATTAATAAAATACATGCAATTATTCATTAAGTAAAAACTTAAGAAATTTTAATGCATACTTCATTTGTTTGTTCTTGAAAAGCATAAAGAATACCATCAATAAGCTGTTCTTCAAGCCTAGAGTCAATGTCAGCAGCACCCAAATTACCAATTGTTTTTTCAATAGTTTCCATAACCATTTTACGATATTGTTCATTTTCATCCTTTAAATCATCAACTATGCGATTAATAATTTCAGATGCTCCAACTTTATTTGCTATTTCCATGGTAGTATCAACCAACTAAATAATAATAAATAAATAACTCATTAAAATATAACCCTTATAAATATTATTTATTATAGTATATACTTGTCTATAATTTCGTCTATCAAGAGCCATTCTGTGGTTCCAGAAATGTCTAAAGAAATGAGGTAAAATGTCTTCACGGATATATTGTGGTTCCACACCATCTGTTCCACAACATTGTTTGACAACCTAAAAATATAAATGACTAGTCAAGAATAATTAAAAACAAAAAAGAACACTTATCAAATACCTTCAATACTATCTTTTTCATTTCTTCGTCTGGAGACTGAAACTCTCGAATCAAGATCAACATTACTTCTCTTGTATAGTAATTAGCATATTCAGCATCCATCAAAGGTATTAAATATCCAATAGCTTTTAAAAATGCGGCTAAACCCTAGAACAAAAATAAAACAGTTAACAATGTTTAAAAATTATAATTACTATGATATTTATAAAGCTTACTTTTCCTCTATGAGTTCTTATACCCTTCCATAAAGGTTTAAGAACAGAATCAAAACTTTCAATACCATAAGGTGTTGCAGCTTCAGCTAACGCAGCTATAGCTAAAGCTGTTATAGTTCGCACTTTTTGTTGCTCGTCTACCAAACCGTGTTCAATAATTTCCACCAAAGAACGTAAATGAGGTAGAATAGCACATCCCATTAAGATTGCAATTTGTTGTACGATTTTAATACCTACATTTAGATAAGATATATCAAAGTATAAGATAAGAATGACAGTAATATAATAATATGTAAATTATTACCTGTATGGCGAGCTTGCCATGATTTTTTACTTTTACATACAGCTTTTAAAAATGGCAAAAGTGATGGAATACCCAATGCTGAAGCAACTACTGCAAATGCACGAGCTGTAGTGTTACGGACGTATTCATCAATATTATCAATATCAGGTCTCATAGTTGATATCATAGTAGCTAAACCAGCTGCTTTAGCTAAATTTGAAATAATTTCACGTCCTTCAACACGAGCATAGTAATCTTCATCAATTAAAAGTGGTTCAATAACAACCAGTATCTGAAGAAAAAATTAATACTTTAATCATTTGTTCAGTACTTACATTTTTATTAGCTGATGTGTTTAATATTTTAAATGAGTAGTTATATGAATATTTAATTTTAACCAACATTCAAGTATAGCATGATAAGCAAAAATGTAGGTTATTTTTTGTTTACTTAATTTTACTACAAAAAATAAAAGTTGGAATAGTGATACTGGATCTATAGTTGAAGGTAGTAACAAAAAATTCATAGTAGAATTAATGGGGGGATAAATGTTTTTAGATAACTGACAAAAAAAAAAGAAGGAATTCATTTTGTTAATAACAAGGAATCAAAAATTATTATTTTTAGTTAAAAATAAAATTAAGTAACTTAGTATTCTTCTTTTAAATATTAGCATAACTAGATAACTTCAATATTTTTGAATATTCAAAAAAAAAAAAAATTGATTCTATAAATATTATAATATGTAAATTAGTATAACATTAATTAAATATGACTTACTTTATGGACATATGGTCGGACTAAGTCATCAAGTTTATACAAAATTCTATCAATAACTTTAACCAATAAATGTCGTTCTTGGTCTTCAAGTGTAGGTGACATAAGTAAAGGCAAAATTTGATTAAATAATGGACCAGCGCCCAACTCTCTAGCCTTATCTGTAACTTGCCTTAAAGCAGCTTTTCTCATTGGTGGTGTACCGTTTTTAATTTTTAAAAGCAATTTCATAATTTTTCTTTCTTTTTGTTCTTCTAATGTTAAACTTTCTTCATCAACATCCATCAACAATTTATCAAAATATTGGGCATCTTCAGGTTTTAACATAGGAAGATTACCAGGAGGTTGATTGTCAACTATTTGTGATTTAGTAGGACGGTCAACAGATTCTTGCATGAAAAACCCTGTTGGTGTGCCAGCTATTGGAGTTGGAGTAGCAGTTAGTTTACGAGCTGGAGTTCGAATTGGTATATATCCAGCAGGTGGTTGAAGTACTTTATAACCAGGTGGAAACATTGCGTCTAACTCATCATCAGTCAATGGACGATTGCGCTCATCAATTTCACGTTCCCACCTATAAGCCTGTAATTGTTCAGGAGTCATTGACAACAAATGACCTAAACAAATAATTGAATATAGTTAAAGATATTAATATTTTAAAATTATAGTTTTTGTGTATACCTGGAGTTGGTGTTGCCATACCCATGGCAGTATGTCCAATTGGTGTAGCAGCACTATTAGAAAGTACAGGAGTACGAGGTACCATTGGTGTCATAGGAGTAGCACCAGGTGTCATACCACCAGGTGTAGGTGTCATAGAAGCTCCAGATGGTGTAACTCCTACTTTAGGGGTCGCTGCTCCAGGTGTAAGACTACCTGGTGTAGCCGATGGAGTCATTTGAGATGGTGTTTCATCCCAACGTGAACGTCTTTTACTAGCTGATGGTGTTGGGGTATCTTGAATTAAATCAATACCTCCACGATCTGTACGAGGAGTTTCAGCCCATCCACTATTATGGCCAGGTGTAGCTAAACAATGAAGTTTAAAAAAAATGGTTTTTTTTTTCTGATTAACTATAATAATTACAAAATACCTCTTTCTGTTTTAGGAGTTTCATCCCAACGATTTCTTCGCACTGATGTTTGTGTAGCTCCTATATGCCCTGGAGTATCACGACCAGGGGTTGCAGCTCCTGCAGCTGGAGTAGTATGACCTGGTGTCGCATCCCACATTCTAGTACTTTGACCAGGTGTAGCGCCAGGAGTTTCTGCTCCCATTTTAGTCGGTCCAGGAGTTTCATCCCAACGTGATAAGCCTCCTTTAGGTGTCTAAAATTAAATAGATTAAGATTTAATATGTATAATGATACATATTTGAAATAATGATAATTGATAATAATAATTTTTAGTTTCTACTATGTTATGTTTTATATTTTCAAAATAATTATGTAGGTACTTACTTCTTCCCAAGGAGTAGAATTAGTTTTCTTTTTAGCAGGTACTCCAGAAGAATCACCATTTTGCACAACTTGATCCCATCGTCCTCTTTTTCTGACTGTACCTTTAGCATCTCCATTAGTTTTAAGATTACCGTCTTTAGCTTTGTCTATAATTGTTTTTCGTACTTCATTCTCTTCACCCTTTAATTTTTGTTCTTGCATAATTTGTGAATATGTCCTAGATCCAACATCTGGAGTTTTCCCACCTAAGAAAAATAAAACAAAATGTTTATAATACATATTATTACTAACAAAATGGTCGTATGAAGAATTAAAACTTGTGTGCCGTGAGACCTCTATAGGTGTGCCGCACATTTTCACAATTTATTATTAATACACATTTACGTAAAATGTTGAGAATTGGTTAAAATATAATTATAATAAAAATAAATTATTTTTCTATCCTAAACAAATATACTATTTTAAATTGTTTGATAGTAGTACTATATACTGGTATATAACTACTTTGGTATTAATAATTAATATTATGAAAGATTACACACTAAAAAAAAGTATATATACATATATAAGTAAATGACAAGTGTGTCACGGCTAAATATGGGTTTGGATTAGTGTGCCATGAAGGAAAAAGGTTGAGAAAAGCTGATTTAAATGAAGAGAACAATAATAATAGGCTAATTATTGAAAACAAAGCAAATAACATTTTTTACATAAAAAAATTGTTTAAAATTTTCTATTCCAACACAGAGTAATACTAACTATCTGACATATGATAATATGAAATTGATTTAGTTTAAATAAAACAAAAAATTAACATTACCTTCAGCAAACGGGTCAATACGTTCTGGTGATATAACCATAGGTCTACGAACTTGACGAGTATCATCATCTTTGTCTGTTGTTGCTTTTTGAAGACGCTTTCTTTCGGCAAAGGGATCATAGTCATCTTCATCATCTCTAGCCTAATATAAATATAAAACATTTTAAATTTAAAAATAGATCTATGCAAGGTAACAATAAATACCAAAATGTTAAATAATATAAAATTCACTAGCATACCTGTGCAATTTCTTTAAGAGCAGCTGCTGGTGCTGTTATAGGCTTTTTATTTCTATAATGTTGATCATCAATATCTTCATCCTAAAACATTAAGTATGATATAAATTTAGGTAGGTAGGTACTAGTTAGTTAAAATTAATATGTGAATAACTTATTAGTTGTCAATAATTTAAAAAATTACACATAGCGTAACTTATAGAGATACCCACATAATAAAGAACTTATTTTCAAAATATACAATATTAAGGGTTGAGAGTGGCATTTGGCAATAAAAATTTCGTCCAAACTATAACTCATTTTATTAGGATATATGCTTTTACACCCATGACTTTTTTTTTAGTGTACATGGCCTATTTTATTCAATTGAGAACATAATACAGTAATGATTCACCCTAAGTTGGTATATTTAATAAAATAATGACAAGAGATAAGAAGAATTAAATGAATTAAAAAAAACTCCAACTAAACATACCCAATTATTATTATTGAGTAGTAAACAAGAAAACAATTTAAATAATTTTTTATGGAAATGTGTAACCTATTAATGGTATAGTTGCATTGTTAAATCAAATATAAACTTTATTTAATGCTTAATTTCTTCTTAAGATGTACCAATTAACTGTAATCTCTGTTAAAACTTGATTTTGACCACAATAATTTACACAGTAGATGTAGGTAGGTAATTTAAAAATATTATTGAGATTAAAAACTAACAATAACAATCTCAGTCAGTTGCAAACACACGACCACGCTACATAACACTTGAAATGATGGTGGTCAGGCACAATGTTACACCCTGATAAACCTAAGCCCTATAGACCTTGTAGCCTGTAGGTACGTGAGAATTACATGAGGTTGGATGTACTAAGTTCCGTATGTCGGATAGTGTGTGTACTTACATCATACTCGTCGTTGGGGGCGATAGACGTGACATAACCCTCGAACTTTCCACCACCGTTATAGATGTCTTGGTCGAAAAATCCAGATGCCCCGAGTCCTACGTCGCTGTCGTCCTCTTTTTGTTTCTCATCTTTTTTGCGCTGTTGTATCTCGCGTATTTGCGCTTCGATATCCGCGTGCGTGGTCATGGTGAACGGCCGTCGACAACAGATTTATCCACAGTTCCCGGTTTTTTTTTTTTTTTATAACTGTTATTCGCTAATTGCTGTACGTACCTCTGCGAGACTATTAGATCGACGACTAGATCTATGGACGACAACAAACGGCGAACACACGTTTCGATTCGCAACTCTAAGCGGTTATAGGCGTGAAAACGATATTGACGGTGATAAAGCCGAACTATGTTATTATATTTTATATTATTTTAATATACATGTATAATATTATATATTATATTATTAAATAATAAACGCACGAAAACGATTGAAAAACGCGATTGACCAAACAATCGATGATATTTTATGGTCTAGCCAACCACCCGCAGGGTTGGCAAGACCTGACTGATGTGCGTAATTTTATTCATGGTGATAATACTGATAACTAACTGCGATTGTTTATGATAACAAATATTGTCAAATAATGCATCAAAACAGTATACAGAATTGAAACTTGTAGTGGAAAACAAATCGTCAAAAAAAATTAAATTAAATAGTAGATATTGAATACTTTGCTGCCATTGCCCATGAACAAAATCGTTCATAATTTATAAATAATAATGTCAACATTTCAATAATATTTCAAAAAGTGATAACGCGTCAGCTAATTTATTTTTTATTTTTTTGACTCAATTTTTTCATTATATATTATATATTTATTATATTTGTTTAAAATTCGACCATCACTTATAGATCTATTTTTAAAATGGATGATTTATTTGTGAGTAATTGATATGTGATTTCTCCAATTCTATATATTTATCTCAGTACTGTTTTGACGCAAATGGTATAATATTTATTTGCAGGTATTATCTAGGACGGTGTCCAAAGGTGTTATGGACAGTTTTAAAGGTGTCACTGTATTGTTTGTTCAAAACAAACGGCTAAAGAAAGTTGGCAGACCAGTAAACTCACCAAAGTATGTATAATAAATTATGATTTATTAGGTAATTAAGTATAAGCTTCTCAGTTGTTCCATAGCTATTTGTTTATAAATTCAATCTTAAATATTAGGTACATAATAACTAAAATCTTGGTTGTGTTATTTTAAAAGTATTTTTTTAGCAATTGACTTAATCCATTGATTACAAGGAAGATTTAAGGAGTAGGCACTTTATTATTTTGTTACGTGATTATGTTTTGAATTTGATACTGTATGAGAATTTATTATTTAATTCAATATTAAAAATTGTTATTGAATGTTTATTCATAAAGTTATTTAGTTTTTGTGTACCATAAAGCACTGTTATATACTTAAATGTTATTCTTCCATGCCATGAACTTTATTGATGAGTTCTAATAAGTTATGTAAACTAGCATAGGTGAAACTAAAAAATTTCATTTAGACAGGCAGAGTGATAAATATGAAAAAACAATTCTAAGTTTTTTATTTGTATTTTAAATTCTACTAACTATTAAGTCAGTATGATACTATAATATCCAGCCAGTATTAGGTCAGGCCATGGCTTGATCTGTAGTGTTATATAAATTACTTTAAGAAATAAAATAACTAAATAAATAACATTATTAGTCAGTTTAACTGAACTATGTTGTTCATCTTTGAACAACAAGTTTTTACTTATGTATATAAAAATGACCATTTAAAAATAAATGTATTTTATAGTTTGGATTAATAATAATTTATAATATTTGAAATATATGATTACTTTGAATCATTTAATTTAAATAATATATAGGTACATACCTATTTTTTAATATTTTAATCTTAGATTTGTTACTTATTTTTTTTTCAGAGATCAAAAAATGTTACAGCGAATAATTCAATGTTGTACATTAAATGGTGGCATATTTTGTTTAAGTATAGTTATTTTTGAATATGTTATTCTACCTTCTTTAGGTTCTATAATGTCAATTATATTTGGGCATTTTAATGAAAATATTTGGTTATGGACCCGATCGCTATTATCATGGACATTTGGAGCTGTATGGGTCTTACCAATATTTTTGTTAAGCAAAATAATAAACAGCCTATGGTTTCAAGTAATGTATATTTATATATGAACATCTAAAATGATTTTATACATGATTGTATACTCAACTATACTATAGGATTTTTTAGGACATTGCAGACATAGCATATAAACAAAAGAAAGGTGATCCACAACAGTTGACACGTATCAGTAAAGTGATTGCAGACTTCTCGTTCAGTATAGTTGTTCAATTCTTATTTCTGATTCAAGTAAATCAATATTTTATTTTCCATCTATTATCTCTTGAATATTGTGTATTTTAGAGTTACTTAGTAAGTATGGTGCCATCAACAATTCTTAGCAATATTCTCAGTATTTTGCATTTATCATTACTGTATTCACTTTACTCATTTGAATATAAATGGTGCAATATGGGTATGGAGCTAAACTCAAGGTTATCCATTATTGAAAACTGTTGGCCATATTTCCTTGGATTTGGGCTACCACTAGCAGTTGTCACATCTTTGCCAGAATCATATATTATTAGGTAATATAGGTCATTTATTTTTTAATTTATTATTTTATTTAACTCTATTTTTGTTTTCTTATTTCTAGTGGTTGTCTATTTTCTATTCTATTTCCTGTGTTTATCATCAGTGCAAATGAAGTTAGTCCATCTAAGATTAAAGTATTTAGGTAAGAGTTATTTTCATAAATGTAAAAATATAATATGAAATACACTATTTTTAAATGTTATAATACTATTTCTTAACTATTAGATTGAAACTATTTGCACCGGTTCTATCTATAACTAGTGCCATATTCAATCGCTCTATTGGTCCAGCTATAAAATCTTCAATAACTACTGTACCTAAAGCTCAAAAACCGCATAAATGAAGAAACATAGTGATGTTTTAACATATATATATATATATATATTTATTTTAATACCTTTCTAATTTACAATTTGATTGGAAATTGATGCTTTTTTTACATTTGAGGCTGTGTCACTAAAAATATACTGAAATATATTTATAGTTAGTATGTTTACTTTAATGTTCTGGGGAATATATTAATTGTGCTTTTTATTTGTGAATAAATGTACTTAAAATTCAAGTTAACAAATTGAATTGTATAAGAATTGTAACTAACAGACTTTAATAACATTATAATATATATATATATAATATATTTTTATTTACATGTACGATTATTAAAATAAAATAATAACATTTATAACATTTATGTATAATATGCCTATAGTTTATAGGTATTATTATTTTTTTAATAAGAATATATTTTACAGATTCATGTTTTTTGTGATTTATCCATTTATAAAATAAGAATTTACAAATGTTAAAATATTTAAAATATTTTTATTTTATTTGAGTAGTGTATAGGCGTAAGAAATTTTTATTTTTATTATATTAATTATATTATATTTTTCGAATGGTCTGCAATAATATTGAAAAATAAGAAAAGATTCCTTATAAGTTGTTATAGTTTTTAAAACTATTTAATATAAGAGTACATTGTCTTAATTAAGTATTTATATATGTATTATATATATTTTAGTTAAGTATTTTGTTATAATTCAAAATATATCTTTTGACACTTCATAAGAACTTATAGGGCTAATAATTAATATAATATTTTCAAGTTTACTACAGTTTTAAAAATATGAATATTAATGTAAATATATTGCCTATTTCAATCACGGACATAATCTCACTGTTTTATAATGAAAATGTGAAATGATACTGACTGAAAAGTTAATATTAATAATTTTATATTGTACCCAACTACTTTTAAAAACATACCGATTGGCTAGTATCCTTAAAATAATGAAATATAAATAACATTTAACATGCAATATTTTCAGCAAAAATTAAATTAACCTACCATAATTAATAATTATAATAGTAAAATAAGTTATGTACTTTAATATCAATATCAAATAATCAGATAATCTGTAGTTCACCTATACTCAAAATTGTAAACTGTATACATACTACCTATATTATTGTTATGATAATAATGATATATGATTATTTCAAAATTTATATATCCATTTTATACTTACATTAGTCATATTCTAGCTACTACAGTACCTACTGGAGAGTGGTTCTTTCCCACTTTCTTACCGTTTTAAAATTAATTTTACTTGAATTGTATACTAACTCTTAAAGAGAAGCTAACACGGGTGTGTAGTCAATTGTAATCCCTCCCAAAGTTCCAAAACTGAATACAGCTTTAAATAAAAAATAATAAGATAAAAAAAATTAATTATTATTTTAGCTCTAAAATAAATAATTGTGAAACTATTGATATTGTGCACTATTACATAGTTAATTCATATAAATTATAACAATAATTATATTGGTGTGTTTATCTGCAATCTGTACATAATAATATCAATAATTTCGTAAAATAATGAAATGAACAAACAAATAAATGTTTAAAATATTCAAAAATTATAAACTTGACAACGTAGTCTAAAAAAACGTTCGCAATCGTTTATTTTTCAGCTAAAAAAACAAATTCTTTGATACGCGTCATTTGATCGCAATCGTGTTGTACCCACTAAAACTCTTTTTGAGTTGAAATATTTCATTAATCAGATATATACTTAACTATATAATTTTAATTATGTATACTAAAACTTAATATTAATACGTGCATGGTTATGTTTTCAACTTTTACGTTTTTTTTTTTTTTTTTTTAGGTTGATCAATGACATAATAGAATTCGATCAAAAAGTGCAGTCAGTTGTTGTTTCAAATTTAATATATTCATTAGGTACAACAGGTACATATTTGAATAAAGAATTGAAGTACAAGAAATTAATTATTAAGTATTAAGTATTGAAAAATGGTTCATGGTGAATTCCTAACCTCTTTAAAAACAATTTTGCTTTAAATGTATACTACATCTTTAAGACAAGCTGATTTTAAGTATGTTATCATTTGTACTTCCTCTCCCAACTAAAAACGGCTTTAAAAAAAAATTAATAAGATAAAATAAAAATATAATTATAATTTTAGCTTTAATATAAATGTAATAATACTTTTGTGAAACTATATACCTAGATATTGTGCACTATTTACTATTACATACCTAATTCATATAATTATAATAATATTAATAGTGGTCTGTTAAATCTGCAGTGGTTCCATGTTCCATACTAGGTAGTTACCTACTTATCTACAAAACATATTACTAAAATGTCAACTGTTTTCAAAACAACCCTCAAGCCTGTTTTAATTTTATCCAAGATTTTAGAGTTAATTAATTTTACATACAATATGGAATCTGAGGGATTACTAATTAAAAATGTAAATTTACAATATAATTCACATCTTGAAGTTTTAAGAATGTTGGTGTTATTATATGTACATAATATATATATATCGTTCACATATATGGATAATATTATCATCTAAATCAGGGATCTCCAACCTTTTTTTACGGCAAGCCACCATTTGATATACCATATACGCTTTGGCATCGCGGACCTATATTTTTAGAAATGTGTTGTATAAAAAAAAAATGTTGTCTATCTAGGAATAGATGGGCGAATGTAAGTTCCTACACGAGACATAGCAGGTAAACAAGATACATATGTTAGTTCCTACACGATAAAATAAGGTACATATGTAAGTTCCTACACAGTAAAAAGCAGGTACATGAGTAAGTTCCTACACAGTAAAAAGCAGGTACATGAGTAAGTTCCTACACAGTAAAAAAAAAGGTACACGTGTAAGTTCCTACAACTAAATGGGTATTATAAGTTATCAATCTAATATCAGTTATATCATATTATAATACTGTCATACATTTTAACCCTTTATTCTATATAATAAATAATTCTTTATAATATTTAATAATTTACCTATTATATATTATATTTTATTAGCTAATAAATATTATCAATTTAATAATTTTAAAAATAATAATTCATAATTTATTGTAAAAAAAAAAATATATAAGTAGTGCATTCTATATAATATTTGATAGTTTTAAAAATAATAATAGTAATATAGTAATAATTCATCATTTATTGTAATAAAAAATATAAATAGTGCATTCTATATAATATTTGATAGTTTTAAAAATAATAATTGTAATATAGTAATAATAATTCATCATTTATTGTAATAAAAAATATAAGTAGTGCATAATAATTGTAATATAATAATAATTATTTACCAAATAAATATTATAAATTTAATAATTTTAATA